>JAPDKZ010000044.1:0-278446 GCA_027569885.1 Aspergillus diversus
ACTATACCCTAACCTCTTTTTTGTGGGGCCCCCCTTTTTTTTTTTTTAAAAAAAAAACCATTTTTTTGTTGGGTTATACAACCCTATCACAAAAAACTAATTTTAAACCCCCCCCCCAAAAAACAAAGGCAATGGCCTTCTTTTTTTTTTTTTAAACAACCCCTCTTTTTTTGGATTTTTATTGCATAAAACCAAAAACCCCCCCCCCCCCCCCCCCCCAAAACGGACTTTCATCCACAAAGCCAGAATTTGGATTACAGCTCTATATCTTTACATATAGGATCACACTCCAGGAAGAATGAGGCGTACTTGATGTTTTCCGTGATTCGGATGACTTTCTGGACCACGGAGACAGGGCCAGTGAGGACCCCCAGACGCATTCCGGAGCTGACAATTTTACTGAGGGGGTCGAATCGCATCACTCGTCCGGAGGCATGGTACGCGGACTACGCAGAGGGACACGCTCATCCAACCCTTCCACTCCTGCTAGGGTGTCCGCGTTCCGTGACAATCCGATGATTTTGGCGGCACCCAGATAACGCGCCACGATAGCAGCTGCCCGCCCACTCGCACTCGTAGCACCGATAATAGCAACCGTTTGACCCTCGCACCCGCCAATGGCACGACAACGGAGAGCCATCCAGCTGCTTGACACGGGATTCACGAGTCCTGCGACGCTCACGGGGTCGGCGTTTGGGTCAAGCTGCACGAGGTAGTCGTGATCGACATGTGCGCGTTCGGCTAGTAAAGGCGCTGGTAATGGATTGATGTAGTAGATATTTCCTGTGGCCTCGTCCAAGGCGACTCCATCAATGCCAGGGTCGAACGGACGGGGCCCATTGAATGCGCTGGGGTGTTTGCCTGCCGCTCGGAGCTGCACTACACGGGGAACACCCACGCCTAGGACCATGAGATGGAGCTGGGTTGGTGAAGGTGGTGGTAGCTCCGGGGCTGAGCTGTATTGAGGTGGTGATCCCCATGGTGTGGCGCGTGTGATGTTCATGGTTCCTTTCGAATTGTGATCTGATGTGGCCATTGAGAGCTTGGTGGAAGGGAGGCTCTTAAGAGCAGTCACATATTTTTCTTGGGTGTATTCGTGAACTGTTATGGCCCTTACTGTTCATTGAAACCTTACAGAAGGTGGTTTTGCAAATTTCAAGTCCTGTATCGCTGTCATCCTGAGGTTTCATCGATTGAAGAACATCATGTCATCAATATCCCAAATCAACTGGACCGGTTTGCTTATTGCCTGGAATGCCTCTTCCCAATTATCCTCATGTAAGTACGGCTTACGTCCCACCTACAGACGGGGAGGGCTAACTCCATGATGAATAGAATGGATTCAGTAATGCCAAAATTTTCCCCAGCCAGTCCAGGAGAGAGAAATAAGAACCAATCCCTTAGTCACGTGGGCTACATTTGTCCAGTCCCTTCAATTAACGTTCTTGACAATGACAACCACCAGACGAATATTACAGAAAAGGAAATGGAAGATAATTGCATATCATAGAATTCAGGTTTCTATCTCCCCATGTGAGCTAGCGAAGTGTACTATATAGTACAGTATGAAGACTGAGCACTCTTGCCCTTTTGGCCCACCTAGCCGTTGTATTCCAAGCATAAGGACACACCCCTGCGGTTTGGCGAGGTAATATTTCATCATTTATTAATCTAGCTTAAAATGGCCCTTTTCTGCCAATAAGTATGTGGTGAATATTCCTTTTGCTCCTGGGGCGAATCCGAACTAGAGAGTAATTCCACCCATTCTATTAGCTATTACAGAAGTTAGTCTACCTCGATGTTATGACTTGACAGTCTAACCCTATCTGGTATAGCTCACTGATGCACACGCACTGGACAGCCAACCATTCCTGAACTAATCAGACAAATGACTGACGGGAGCATCATAATCAGAAAGCACTGCCACATCACGTGATAGGTAGCTATCTTAGTGAATGGTACCGCAGTTACGGGCTGCGGGCAATCACGTGTATGGAACACGTGACCCGTGACCCTCACAATGTATTGCTGGCAGTAGCTTAGTAATACTACTTCAATTTGGCGAGTTGGCCGTGCCTTAGGCATCAGCGGTTAGCCCATGCGCCAGATCACTGCTTATCATCTCTCCTATATCCTATTTTGTCTGAGAAAAACGACCGCCGCATCAACTATATAAAGACTTTCAAATACTGCCTTCACTTTTTAGTTGGCTCCTACGAGCACATCGGAGAACGAGCATGCCACAACGTCGTATCTCAGGATACCTGTCGAAGCATCCAGGGCCTTTACACGTTTCAGGCACATCATTCATGGACCTTCCATTTTTGACTCGCCGCCACATATATATCTTGACAGGGCTTGTTCGCTTCTGCCCAATCGCAATGAACCAACAGGGTGGCCTGAGGTCAAATGTACCCGATAGAGACCCTACTGAAGACAACTGCTACTACAAAGCGCGGCGCTTCCATGGCAGGCACATTGATGTTCGGACTATCACCTATTGCTCCTGCCCGCCACTACCTATATCGCTGCTTTTTGTTTCACGTCAGATATCCCACGAGGTATCCACTTTGCTATACTCCGAGAATAAGTTCATCATCACTCGAAGTGGTTCTAGGGGCTTGAAACCACTGCAACAACTTAGCCCTCATGCGATACACTCATTGCGATCTCTTACAATTCGTTTAAACGCCTGCTCGTGTGCCTTTGCAATAGGACGGGCGAGTATCCCAGTAATATTCGCATGCCACCCCCATTGTCGCACACACTCTCTCCATGACACCCCGCTGGGTAGTGTGGCTCGACAGGACCAGCAAGTTCTTCAGGAATGGAAGGTTGTTCTTGAAGTATTAGCCGTTAACATCCAGCCTTGCTCCCTCCGTATGAGCTTGATTTGTGATACCAAGGACCCCGAAACCGCGGAGAGCATTTCCAAATCTTTGTTGTGTCTTCCGATTCTTAGTGACTGTGCTCTTCGGTTGGGATCAAAGCCACACTGGCAGACCTCTACTCTAGCTCGAACAGTAAGCCTTCAAGTAACAGGCCAGGAGAGTCAAGTTCTCCACTCACCCACAACGCGTTACCTCCCTGATGAGATCCTGAGGCGTATTTTGGTATATACAGATCTGGTGGCCCCGTTTCAACTTGAGTGGCGTCCATCTCAGGGAATTGCTCCCTTTGACTGCTGTAAGACATGTACTGACTCGCTTGACGCGTGCTGTTGTTCTTTTTACTATGCAGGTTACTCGACTCGGTGCAGCTGCTGGAGGATGCCCCTTTCCCTTTTTCTTGTTTGTCGAAGAATGTATAGAATTGCGATATCAGTATTTTACTCCTACAATATGTTCTCCATTGTGGCTATTCCCCGCTGTCGGGTAGAGTATTTTCCAGGACAATGCTCAACCAGCACAGCCCAAACAAGGGCTTTCTTCAGGCAACTCCCATCCCACGCCATGCAGCATATCCGCTACATTCACATAGCCTTCCTGGACTTTGGATCCGGGTCCCCCTCTGCTAGTGGGCAAATTATGGCGGGTTGGAAATACACTATTAGCAAAATGATGGAGCTAATCAACGTCTTTGGGTTCACACTGTCAATTGAGATTGGTACCAGTCAATTTCTATTCAGCCAGACCGCAATTAACGAGTGGCTGCAGCAATGCGCTATACTTGTCCAACCACTGACCCAGCTAAAACAGCTTCGAAGACTGTTTATATACCTCCATAGTCTAGAGAACCAACAACTGGAATTCGAAACAGTGCTGGAACAGAAGGTGCTGGGAAGTGACTACCATGCAACACGGCATGGAAAAAATCAATTTAGGATACCGCCATGGTATAATGGCTATAGCCGGGATGGACCAGTCTTTCGGGCGGATGGACAGAAGATCTGGCCTCCAGATTATTTTGATGATTCTTTTTTTGACGACAATCTTTAATTATGGCTGGCGATCTATCACCTGTCTTCTAAAAGCACCCCACACCCACTGAGTTCTTTTCCACTCGCGCAATCTAACCCTATCGGCGGGCCAAGACAAGAACCTGTTGGCGGCGACAACTTGAAGCTTCATCCCGTGATCCAAGGCACTGCCAAGACTTGTTGGATCACACTGGTTCCAGGGACCGATCGCCGCCGGCTCGCCGTCTCATGAGTTGACGGGCACACGCTAGATTAAGGGGCGCTTATAAAGGCACAAGCACACTCTTATCAGTCAGCCTCTGTGACCATCCCTGCCGGCCCATCCATCCAACACGATCATCCTTCTTGGTTTCTAACACCTCGCGACACGCTTCACCGGCCTCGCTAAGAGAAAAAGTCGGATTATCACAGCCCCATACCCAGTGAAGCATGACCACGTTCCACCTTTTCCCGTGTCTCCCTACTGAGATTCGCCTTCAAATCTGGAAGCTCACCGTCGAGCCCCGCACGGTTGAGGTCCGCATGAAAAAAACAGACGGGTTAGACGGGGACATCCTCCACGTACTCTCCCCAACACCAATCCCTGCCGTACTCCATGTGTGCCAGGAGAGCCGGGGTCTGGGGCTTTACCAACAGGCCTTCAATATGCCGTCGGGGATTGAGCCGCGGTATGTGTGGGTCAACTTTGAAACAGACATGATATCCATTGGGCGGACCTATTTCGACGATTTCGAGCCGGCGGAGCAGGTGCTAATTCGGCAGCTTCGGTTTGAGCGCGAGAATGACGAGTCATTTTTCAAGTTTCAATACATGGAGCTACTAGGCTATACCAATGCACAGAAAATAGATGTGATTTGTATCAATGGCGTCTTCTCGTGGTACGAAGCCTGGTCGGGTCTTGGCTGGCCCTGTCGAGCAGAGAATCTGACGTTCATTGACAAGGACACGGGGGAGGTCGCTGTGGGCGAGGATTTGGACAGGATGTATGAGGAGCAGTTTGGATCCAAGTCTGAGTCTGGAGATGATGCTGGATGACTATCATCCAAACTTAAAGGATGTTACAGTAGTGGATTATACTTGCGTCCAGTGCAATCTCAATCTGAATCCATCCATTTCATGTACCCGATAACTGGCTCCAACGTAATATGATATAATTTGGTTTTTGACTCTTTCACCAGCGGCATCCAATTGACTTATCTTCGACCCGCTTGTACACGTCTAAAAGAGCTTTGTGCTCCCTGGCTGCTTTGTTTTGCCTGCAATGACACTATGTTGCTAAACTTTGTTATACAAAACGATGTCAATGAGGGTATCCGAGCATGCACCGCCGACTACAGTCGATCAATGGTAAGGGCAATCTACGACGATGGCAATAGCCAACGGGCCGCTCTTTGTTCGACTCCCAATCACGTCCTCAGCGAGGCTGCCGTTAGCATGTCCCGTTTGACCCACGTCAGGGTTGATAACAGCAATGATGATCGTGGGGATGTTTTTGCCGTTCAGGATATGCTGTCTGGAGGCCAGCAGGCGCTGAACCATTTCAAATCACAGACCCCTTCCTGCACAGAAAACCCGTTGGCGTTTGGATACTCGCGATCAGCCGTCCTTGGAGTGTTTGCTAGCGCTGAGATCCACCAGCACGGCATCACCACCGACGTTCTCCAGGAACTGCTCAACTACGCTGAGAAACGCTCCTTGTCCAAAACCACCATTGTTCAACTGTGCGAGGCGGATGGCCGGGGTGCCAATTACAGTGTCGGGATTGTTGCTACCTCCGCAACGCACCTGGACTACGCTCACCATGCCGTCAAGACTTGGGCGGACGGACGATTCGTGCGCACGGATACCGGTCATGGGGATGCCGAAGTGATGACAGTCACCTTGCGTGTCCCTTCCCGCGTTGGGCCCAGTTCAGGCTCCAATGACACCCGAGCGACGGCAGTGTTCACCGAGGCCGCCCACCTGCGGTCAAGATCCAGGGTTATGGACCGGGGGAATTGCCGAACCACTCCCGTCAAGGCGGGCGACGGTTGCTGGGCCCTCGCGGATCGGTGTGGCATCAGCCAGGCGGACTTGAAAAAGTACAATCCCCGGGCAAACTTCTGTGGCACCCTGGTGGCCGGTGAGAAGGTTTGCTGCTCCGTTGGTACCTTGCCGGATACCATTCCCGCCGCCCGTCCGGACGGTACCTGCACAACGAAACAGGTTATCGCCGGTGACGGCTGCCCCTCCCTGGCGTCGAAATATGGGCTCAGTCCGCAGGACTTTACCGAGGTGAACCCAGCCACGAACCTCTGCTCGACCTTAGCGGTTGGCCAGTATGTATGCTGCAGCCGGGGTCAGCTACCAGACCGTCGGCCCAAACCCAATACCGACGGATCCTGCTTCACGTACAAAACAAAGGCAGGAGACAGCTGCAAAGCGCTTGCCGTCGCGCATGGGCTCACGGTCGACGACATTCACCGCTTCACAACAAGAAGACATGGGGTTGGAGTGGGTGCCAGCCTCTCCCAGTCACTGTTAAACTGTGTCTCAGCTCAGGGAGGCCGCCTATGCCTGCCCCGGTCTCAGTATGTATCCCCGTGCATCCCCCTCGGGTCCCAGCCGGGAGACGCGGGCGAAAGTATTCCCTATTAACATTGCTCTGCAGAATGCCATCTGTGGCCCGACGGTAAGGTCACCATACCACATTTAATGTTGTCTCGCCCCGACTAACGTGAGTCGAAGGTTCCCGGAACCGACGAACCAAAGGCAGGAACTGACCTCGCGACGCTGAACCCATGCCCCCTCAATGTTTGTTGCAACATCTGGGGTCAATGTGGCACCACGGACGACTTTTGCACCATTTCCGAGTCGGCAACCGGCGCTCCCGGCACGTCTGCCCCTGGAAAAAACGGATGTAGGTCGTCTCCTTTCGGTTTTCTAGTTGGGAGAGCGCCAGGAAAAGGAAGATTGCTGATCGAGACATGGTGCTAGGTCTCAGTAATTGCGGTAGAGAAATCATTAAGGGCGACCCGCCGGCCAAGAAGATCAATGTAGCATACTTTGAGGCCTGGAGCCAGAAGCGCGAGTGCTTAACGATGTGGGTTGGGCAGATCAACATGGCCAAATATACGCATATTCACTTTGCCTTTGTGGACGTCACAACCGATTTCAGCGTGGATATCAGCGGGGTCCAGGAGCAGTTCGACATCTTCAAGGGCATGTCCGGCATCAAGAGGATTATTTTTTTCGGGGGTTGGGACTTTAGTACCAAGCCTGGCACCTTCAACATTCTCCGCGAAGCTATCAAGCCCGCTAACCGCCAAACGTTCCAGAAGAATCTCGTTGCCTTTGTTAACAAACACAAACTGGATGGCGTCGATCTCGACTGGGAGTATCCTGGGGTACGTATAAATCCCATCCCGTATTTTCCCCCTTGGACGACGACAAATGCCTAACCTGAATATCCCCTTCCAGGCTCCTGATATTGGCGGCATCCCTGCCGGTGACCCCGACACTGGAATGGACTACCATCTCTTCCTCTCCGGGTTGAAGAAAGCAGTGGGAGACACCAAATCAGTCTCCTTTGCCGCTCCCGCGTCCTACTGGTATCTCCGCGCCTACCCCATTGAAAAGATTGCCGCCGCTCTCGACTATATCATCTATATGACATATGATCTGCACGGCCAGTGGGACTACGGCAACAAATGCACCAGCTCCGGCTGCCCCAGCGGCAATTGTTTGCGATCACACGTCAACATGACCGAGACCAATGACGCGCTATCGATGATCACGAAGGCAGGTGTCCCCTCGAACAAAGTGGTGGTCAGCTACGGGCAGTCGTTCAAGATGGCTGAGGCCGGCTGCACGGGGCCCATGTGTAAATTCACGGGCAGCTCGACGGTATCCAACGCGGCCAAAGGACGCTGCACCCAGACGAACGGTTATATCTCCAACGCGGAGATCGACGAGATTCTGTCCAGCGGCCATGTCACCAAGCAGTGGAAGGACGAACTCACTAACTTCCTGGTCTACAATGAGACCGAGTGGGTGGCGTATATGGATTACCAGATGAAAGAAGACCGTGCCATTCTTTATGATTTGTTCAACTTTGCGTGAACCACTGACTGGGCAGTGGACCTGCAACGCTTCCTAGAGTAAGTGCCCCTCGCCCAAGACACATTGCCCATGACCACAATTAAACATGTCCTGATTGCTCTATAGCGGTAGCGGTATCGAAGACCCGGGAGATGACCAGTCATACATCGACCTTAACATGTTTTCCCCCTGCCCAGCTTCCTTCTCTGCCATTGAACAGATAGAGCACTTTCTGGGCCTGACACCTCCTCACTGCACTGAGCAATATATCATCAGCGTTGAGATCAGCAGAATGGAAGTAGCCTTGAAGAAGTACAGGGACCTTCTGGATAATGGCTATGACGACAAGTTCGCATACTACGAAGGCTATATTGACGACCAGGTCCAATACCAACTGGGCGTCTTCCTGGGCAGTGGCGAAGCAGACAACTACTTCCAATGCACTGAGACCAAGAGCGTCATGTGCTGCGACGACTGCAGCTATGCGACCTGCATGGAAACCTGCGACGACAGCGATGATTGCCTCGACAGCAGGGTCACCGACGATATCGCGTGTCCCGATACGCTCAAAGGCGGGGGAGTTGGGTTTGTCAATCAAAATGTCGATATTCCCAACGCCACGTATACCTTAGAGGATGCGAAGGGCTTTTGGAAGGCCATCGGCGAAGGGTACGGCATCCAGGAGTCCTGGGTGGTCTTTGGGCGGAGGCACGTCCGGGCCAACAACGGCTGCCAGTACGCCGGGGAGGACGTCCAGGCGTGCATCGACAGACAGGACAATTGGTTTTATAACTACCCCATAAAAGGCAAGGTCACCGTCTACAACCCCAAGGCCCTCATCGGCGACTCATACGATAAGACCATGGACCTTCTCAACCGCCTCAAGATCATGCGGGACAATGTCGGCTACGACGACCTGATGCCGTGGTCGGATATTCTTGACTCCGCATCCCTCCCTGCGCTCAGCACTCAGACCTCCGTAGAGAGTATGGAGAAGGTCGTCGAGATCACCGACGAGATTAAGAAAGAAATGCGGGAGCAGATGATCCTTAGCTTCGTCACCGGCTTTCTCTTTTGGATTCCCGTGGTCGGGGAGGCCGCTGGTGCCGCCGGTCTCACAGCGGCCAGCGCCCTCCTACGCCTCATTGGTGCCGCGGGGGAGACGGGCTTACTTGTATTTGACGTTATCAGTGACCCGGACAATACCTTCATGACCATGTTTAGCTACCTCGCGGGGGCGGGAGTGGGCCGAGTGGGGTTCAGGAACTCTGCCAAGGCCAGACGATCCATGAGGGCCAGCGATCTGAAGGCCCTTGGGCCGGTCAAGAAGGACTTGGACTTGCTTGAAAAGGCGCGCGGGGCCACTTGTGCTTTCCCGTGATGTGTTGGCTGTAGGAGTATAGAGCATGATGCTGCATTCCTCCATGGGCGTGGATTTGAATGATAGATGTTCAATCGTAAACGTGGTTAAACAGTTGGATTCCATGTCCATTGGTAATCAGGATGTACCAGACAAGGAAAATATCAAGTGCTTGGAAGCTCCAGGCAGAAACAAAAGAGAGTTCTGGAAATTCAGCATCTCCTCCTTAACCCGTGTGGGACTCGTGAAGCCTCTGATTGGGCACTGCGACCCGACAGCCTGGGTCGTACCCACACCCATTCTCCACCAGAGCAAACAGCATAAATAGTACAAATAATACAAACAATACAAACAAACCAAAGCCAGATCCACCTAGACCAATAAAGGAGCTGCAAAAGACCACTGCATCATCGTCCTGCTGATGGACTGAGGATGAGACTCTGCCAGGTTGATTGTCGGATCTCGCATTTTAACGTATGGTTAATATTCCCATTTCCCGTACTATCCACTGCGTAGTTCTAACCATAAGTGACATCTCCGGGGTCGCCAGCACATAGAATAACAAGGGGCTGCACCACGAGCGACATTGTAAAAAGGAGGTGAGGAGTCCATAACCTGTCTCGGCCCTCGACATCCGCTTAGATCGGCAGCCACACGCTGAGAGATCTGCACCGCCCACGGTAATTTGAGTTGGATTTTAAAAGTTAAACATTCTGTGCCCGTACGAAAGCTTCGTGGTGGCCGTACGAGCGGCATGACCCATCATCCTTCCCGCCGAATCCACGTGGTGGATGTTCCTCCGAAAATTCGAGTCATACTTGAAGCTGAGATGAGCTGTGCGGCTTCCGAGGCGGGTTGCTACCTTAATAAGGTGGCTTTGATACATTTATGAGGTTTCTTTGAGTCGATGACTTCAAGGTCCTTCCGTTCGCAAAAAAAACAAACAAAAAAAATAAAAGAGAAGTCAAGATGCCCTTTTCCCACCACTCCCACTCGGGGGAGTTTTGTCCGAGCCACGCTCAGGAATCCCTGGAGCAGGTCATTCAGGCCGCGATTGCAAAGGGAATGGAAGTTTTTTGTCTCAGCGAGCATATGCCTCGTTCGGACGATCAACTCTACCCCGGCGAGGTATGCTTTTCTATCCTAGTGCCCGTTCGCGCCCACGCTCAATTCTTGACCACAGGTTAAAGCTGGTATTACCTCCAGCTGGCTTGTCCAGAATGAAGCAGCCTACTTCAAGAAGGCGACCCAACTGAGAGAGAAATATGCGTTTCGGATCAATATTCTCATCGGATTTGAAACCGAATGGATCGATCACACTGCCTCTCTGCAGCTCATCAATGAATCCTTGTCCCGGTTTCCCTTTGAGTTCTTTGTGGGGTCCGTGCACCATGTCCATACGGTGCCGATTGATTGGGGTCGAGATTTATATCTCCAAGCAAGGGAGATCTCGGGTGGAACCGAGCAACGAATTTTTGAAGACTACTTTGAGGCCCAGTTGGATATGCTGCAGAACCTGAAGCCCCCGGTCGTGGGCCACTTTGACTTGATCCGACTGCATTGTGACGACCCGAACCTCCGCAACGGCGGCTTTCAACGTTGGTCCCGCGTATGGCAAATGATCGTACGGAATTTGAAGTTCATTGCTAGCTACGGTGGGCTTTTAGAGATTAACTCGGCGGCCTTGAGAAAAGGGTTGGAGATGCCCTATCCAACTGCTGATATTTGTCAGGTACAGATCAGGCCCAGGCTCGTTACTGATAGCCCTCTTTTTTTAATTGAAGCTGACAGAAATGTAGGAGTTCCTCCAGCACGGCGGCCGATTCTGTCTCTCTGATGATAGCCATGGGGTCGCCCATATCGGGGCCAAGTATGACGAGGTCCTGAACTTTGTGCAAGAGCAGGGGATCCCAGAACTGCACTACTTGGCGTTGGCACCCGAGGGAGCCAATGACAGTCCGGATCCTCGATTCCCCCGGACAGTAGTCAAGTCGAGATCCCTTTCCCAGGTGAAGATTTTAGCCCCAAAAAGGGTGGAGGCACGGTTCTAGAATTGACCCCCTAATGAAATCCTGCTTGGTTGAGCCTTTGTGTGGCCGGCGTCGGGATAACTCATCGGCCCGGTACGGCCAACATGTGAAGTTCCCGGGATCTTGGCAGTCCGACCCCGAAGAGACGCGTGGGCTTTTGTTTACCATATTTGTGAATCATAGTTGGTCGCGATCGGAAATTGCTATGCGCTGCTACCAGGACCCTCTCAGAGGGGTTATGACGTACATTTCATGAGAAGAGTGGTACTTCCTGTCTCAAACACTGGATGCTAACGCATCACCACTTCGACCGGTGCAGGATATATATTGTGTAACACACATGAGTGTATTAGCTAAAACCGTAACGAGTAAAGTTCGGAGTAAACAGGAAAAAATAAAAAAAATAAAAGTAAATGGAAATTATAGTATCTTTGTGTATTTTTTTTCCAGAGGCGCACTGTCCTCTGGTTTCGTTGACATATGAAGGCAAAAAGTAAGTTCCCTTAGAGTATCTTAGTTGTGAGATTTTGGCTTGTTTAGAGGAGTGTCAAATGCCAAGAACTACTTGAATGGTCTTCGATTCAATAAGTGCCAAACCGCGGGCTCCTAATCTTGCCTACCGGGCGAGAAACTTAAATTATTGCACTCAACTGGCGGAGAGATGCCATGGCTAATACTGCTAGTAGTACCTAAAGGAAGGGGAGAGTTGTGGCTTCTTGTGCGGGGTGCTCGCGCTGATTGGTCCGTAGTGGGAAGACACTGAGTGCAATGACGCCCGAGGCTTGGGCCTGGTCGGCCTAATAATTGTGGTCATCCCCGAACGCATCTCCCGCACTCACAATTTCTGAGTTAATCCGAAAGACGCCCAATTTTACATCTGATCCCTGCGGCCAGGTCCCATCACGGAAACATGCCAAAGAGAAGTGCCTGCCACCGGTGCCGATTGAAGAAGCTGCGCTGTAACGGAGTGGCCCCAACATGTGACACTTGTGTGAGGGCCGGGCTGGATTGTCACTATCCCAGGGGCGAGAAGAAGACAGGCCCGAGACCAGGCTACTTGAGATCACTAGAGGGGCGACTCGGTAAGTGGACGGGCCACTATGCAAACAACTAGAGCCCCTGAGTGCTTATTTGGATGGATTGGCAGCACAGCTGGAGCAAGTTCTGGGACAGAATGGTTCCCGAGATGCGGTACAGGTTGACAGAGAGGATGAACGCATTCCTCCACGACTGACCGAGACGGACCACCGAAACTCCGCAACTCCAACTGATGAAACACCCGGCGATAAATCTGATCGTGAAATACATCGAGAACAACTGGTTGAGCGGATTCCCTCGAGAACTTGTGTGGATCATCTGTTAGCACACCCCAATTCTAGAGGTTCCCGGTCAAGGGCCAAGGTGTCGTGTATAAAGTCTATAGAGGCATGACCCGGAGGAAATGAGAACTGGGCTCATGAAGAAAGCAGGGTCCCGTACAATAGAGCTAATACGGAAATTAGGCATCGCGTATATTTCGAGTTTGTCCACCCCACGGCTCCAGTCCTGAATCCAGAGCGGTATTTAAATGCAATTTCTGGAGCGACGGACGAAACAGTCGCCCCGCTGTGCTTGCAGTTTATTGTATGGGCCCTGGCCGCGGGGATCTCAGAAGAATACTACCAAGAAAAAGGAGAGTTCTACCAGAAAGCCCGACTATGGGCGCATACCGATGAGATGTCTGGCCAGGGTGAGAGATCGCTGACGGTGGCCCAATGTCAGACATGGGCCCTCATTAGCCAGTACGAAGTGAAATATGTGATTTTCGAGCGCGCCTGGTTGAGTGTCGGCCGAGCGGCACGACTGGCGCAGATGCTTCAGCTGCACCGACTGGATGGGTCGCCGAGGGAGACCGTCCAACCCCCCGGGGATTGGATGGAGTTGGAAGAACGGAGGCGACTGTTCTGGGTGATATTCTCCCTGGACCGGTATGCAAGCATGGGAACGAGTTGGCCGATGTTGTTCCGCGAGGATGAGGTATGGCACGTTGGAAATCGCCAAGTCACAGGCCTATGAGTTGACTGGCCAGTATAGATCTCAACCAATTTACCATCATCGGAGGGATCTCTCCGAAGCTGTGGCTCGTCGCCGAGTTGCTCTCTCCAGCAGGTCCTCAGCCTGAGCACTTTGAATGGTATTACCTCTCTCTCTGGGTTAGGGGTCGTCGTCGTCGTTTTAGCTCTGCTGGGGCGCACCATGACCTACTTGCGACGGGTCACCGAGAACAACCGTTGCCCAGAGAGCCTGTGGAGAGACCACCAAGCCATTGACACCCTCCTCCTCCGGCTGAACCTACACCTCCCCGAGAGCCTGCGAGTCACTTCCTGTGCGGAGGAACCGAACGTGGAGTTCGCCCAAATGATGCTCCACGCTATCACAATCTGTCTGCACCAGGCGGTGGAGAGTGAACTGAGCGGGGTTTTGCCGGGCGTGGGACTGGGATCTGATTCCGAGCAGAGATGTTTGACGTCGGCCGTGATGATCAGTCGTATCGCGCGCCTCGTGAATGATACGGATTTGGCCAAGGTGAGTACGTCATCAGGGGTTGCTGGCGAAGGCAATAGAAGAGAGCTAACCGGAAGCAAAGATGCATGTCTTGACACCGTTCTGCTTGTTTATCGCAACTAAAGCCATATTCCGGCGGGTGGATGCCAACCGATTAAACTACCAACTACACCAGAAGTCCCTCGAACAGGCCCTTTACAAGTTGGAGATCAAGAACCCCTTGAGCAGCGTGTTTGTGATGGAGTGGCGGAAAAGGGAGCTCGCACACAGCGGGATCTACTTATCGACCGAGGCGTACATGAACTCCTTGGAAATGGAAAAAAAGAACACCCTGAGGGGCTTAGCCTTTGCCAGAACCTTCACGTATGATCTCTAGAAAGCCAACTTTGAACTTTCTTGAATACTGGCTAATCAAAAGCTAACGATAACAAGGCCGGTTTACGAACTCTACGAGAGCCGTCAAAGGAGGGAAGAAACCAGCGATCAACCAAACGTTTTCATAGATAGGGAATATATGTCCTACCCTCCGACTGTTGGAGAACTGCGGCTATACTGATGGGTATCATTTTAGCATGGCTTCAGGCAATCTCAAATGCCTTAATGATGCAAAATGGGTGTGTACCCAGTACTAGTATAGTGCAGTTGGGCCGCCTTGGGGATCATTCTCTGTGATCCATTGCATGCGGTGGGAATCAGAACTCCTATTGTATTACTGCGTAGTGAAATCGTGAGGTAGATGGGACAGTTTGGGATGTCCATCAATTACATGGAGCAGTGGTTTAAGGTAGTTAATACACATCTAACAAGTGCACCACTCTGGTGGAGGGCTAAAAGAATCTGATGTGTTTGGCCACCGCGATGGCTCATGTCAGGCGGGATACTATATATCATCCTTGTACATTGTTAAAACTATAGGGTAGGGCCTTCATATTTCCCATGCAGGGAATAAACCTTTCCTAAGGAAGGGTGAACCTCCACTTGAATGGGCGCTAATGGCACGCTCTCGCCATCGATGCTGATAAAGGCCTTACCCTGGCCTCGCGGGGTGATTCGGAATGCGGATACCTTGTAGTATTGGACGTTGGGGTCATTGAATAAACTGCTATCATCACCAACCTTACTCCAAAGCTTCAAGAAGCTCAGGAGCGACAGGTCCGCCTTGATCGTGATAATGTCTAGCATCCCATCGTTGGGTCTGGATGCTGGGAAAAAGGCCGTGTGGGAGGCCACATAGATCATCTAGTGTCACCTGTCAGTGGGTGACTGGCACGGCAAAGGAGCCATGGAGCTCACCTTCCCAGAATAAAAGTTCCCTAGGTTATCGTATCGGATCCTGGTCCACCCCTCTGTGGGAACTGGGTCGTTGGCTGTTCCATATTTTAGTGGCGGAAGGCCCACGCTTTTCTCCTCCTGGCCGATTTGTGTTTTCTGACAGGGGAACGTTTGGCGTATCACAGCCCTAGGCAAGCTCGAAGCTCCAAAGGCAGCTTTGATGTATGTTTTATCATCAAATTCAACCTTCAGATCAATGTCGCAGGGATATGCTTTTTTCCTCAGTATATTTCCTAGTGCACCGACTTGAAAGCGGGCAGGCCCCATCCACCGTAAGTGCTCGGTGCCAATGTCGATTTCCGCGAGCATCCCAAAAGATTGAGTCAGGAAGCTTAATTTTCGAGTGCTGCCTTGCGTGTAACTGGCCAGATCAATGGGCGTGTCTATTCCCTTGATGATACCAAGCGCCGCTACCGTTGGGTAAAAGCTGCCGTACAGATTACAGGCCATGGCGTTCCCGGACCCGCAAGGAATCTGATTCACAGCGATCGTTTGGAGTGCAATCCTGGCATCCGGCCTCTCTCCAAGGCCGTTGAAAACCTCATATGGGAGTCCGTCCCCGGAACATGCTATGATGGTGTCAAAATCATTGATATTGATGTTACGCGCAATGGAAATCGCCTCGCCCCCCCAGGCTGTGGCTTTAATATCCAGTGACATTTTGGCAGCATGGAACAACGGTTTCACCTGTTTCCATAGCTTCAGTGCATTTCCGGGTCCCGAGTGTGGGTTTATTAGGATCTTTGCTCTTTTCCTCCGCTTGGCATCCCCGTATGCTTTGCGTAGAATTGTTTCAACCCAGATGTCGAGGTCCTCCGGACCGGAGTCGCTAGATGTAATGGAGATACTATCTGGTCGGACTTGCCGTTTGTCGACAAACACAGCGAAGTTGATATTCAATTTTTCGCCTCGGCGCTCGGCCCAGAGGATATTATGGAAAGGGATCGAGCGGGTGAGTAAAGCTCTGGTCGCTCCTGATCAGACTTGTTCTCGAACTCATTTTAAAATCGGGGCCAGGCCAGGTTAACTCACTTGCGGGCCCGTAGGCCACTAAGACATCCAGGCCTTCCGGCACCTATCCCTTGAGTAACTTCGATATCTAGTGAATTGGGCCTCAAGAAGGCAGTCCCTCCACCAGTAAGAGATATCGACATATCAGGTCGATAGGCCTCGGGGCGATCGAGACCTTGTTGTTCCTGGGCTGAGCGTGATACATTAGGGCTTGGCACGCCCGTTGTCTGTTGGGTTAATGTTTCGGTTTTATCCATAGTTCCAAGTGGCATGCGACATATGTGACGGCGCCAGGGTCGAATCCACCCCGGGTTTTGTATTACCGTTTCTGGCAATATTACTTAGTCTGTACGATGGGTTCTTGGGATGTGTGGGTTTATGGCGTTGGCCTTGGGTATTGGGCATTCGGTTATATGTACTTCGATTCATGACAGTGCCAACCACACGAAGGCGAGGGCGGAGAAATAGTTCGCGCGTCCTGAATATTTGTGAGGCATACTCGTGCGTTGAGTGGTCCTACTCGAACAGAAGTCTCGGGACGACGACTGGCCGTTTTGCTTGTGATGGGTGGTTCGGCGTAACACCTTCGGGATCCGGCGAAACTGGGAATTCATGGATTTACCCGCCTCGGTTGGAATACCGCGGGTTTTTCAAGGACAAGGAAAAATAAGGGAAGAGAAAAGAAAAGAAAACGGAAATCGAACACACACTAAGACCCATGGGCAGGATATAAATGGCGTGGGAAATTTATTCCACCGATCGAGGTCAGCATCTCGTGCAAGCGGACATTTCAGGTGCAATGCCGGCTACTTTCTCTTTACCCTCCGTCGTAGATGAAAGTCTTGTCCTGGCGAAGCAACTTCAGCCAGTGGTCTGGCCTCATGCCACAGGATTAGACTTGTATGTTTTCACCGTCCCTTGTAGAAGTTTGTGTCCGGTCTGGGATCGAATTTCTTAACTGTGCTGCGTGACTAACTCTTACTGCCACGGACAGGCTCCGCAATGTCGTGTTCTCGTACTTCGTTCTACGACTGGCTCGTCGAGCATACTGGAAACTCCGCGGCCGTGGCGTTTTTGGCTCGCTCGTTGAGTTGTACCAGAATGCCCGACGTGTGGCCTACGGCTACTTCTTACGAGCTCCCGGTGTCCAGGGCAAAATACAGAAACAGGTGGACGAGTCGATCTCCAAAATGTCAAACAAGCTGGCCGCACACGACCTACCGCGACACTTGAAGCTACCCAGTGAAGGGATGTCGACAGGCAGTGTACTCGCCGAGCTTGATGGATTGGCCGGGATGGATCATACGCGGTGGGAGGAGGGATATGTTTCCGGTGCTGTATACCACGGAGAGGAGAGTTTGATGCAACTCCAGACCGAGGCATATGGCAAGTTCACTGTGGCCAATCCCCTGCACCCGGACGTGTTTCCCGGCGTGCGCAAGATGGAGGCGGAGATTGTGAGCATCGTCCTCCACATGTTCAACGCACCGTCGAATGCGGCTGGCGTGACGACGGCGGGCGGAACAGAGAGTATCCTGATGGCCTGCCTATCAGCCCGCCGGAGGGCGTATGCCGAACGTGGCGTGACGGAGCCTGAAATGTTGGTATCCTGTCCCTGAATGCGACCGTGCAACACGATCTATGTACTAACCAGAAATACGCGGCCATAGGATTATTCCCAGCTCCGCCCATGCTGCCTTCCGAAAGGCCGGGGATTACTTCAATATCAAGGTTCATACGGTCGCTTGCCCGGGACCCAGCTACCAAGTTGATGTACGCGCCGTGTCCCGACTGATCAACCGAAATACGATCCTCCTGGCTGGCTCTGCCCCGAACTTCCCACACGGGGTTATCGATGACATCGAAGGCATCTCCCAGCTTGCATTACGCCATAACATCTGCCTGCACGTGGACTGTTGCCTCGGATCCTTCCTAATGCCGTGTCTCGAGAAGGCCGGCTTTAAGAGCCAACCCTTTGACTTCCGGCTGGATGGGGTAACTAGCATCAGCTGCGATACCCACAAGTATGGCTTCGCGCCCAAGGGTAACTCAACCCTCCTGTACCGCTCGACGAAGCTCCGTACATACCAGTACTATGTATGCCCTGACTGGTCGGGTGGTGTCTACGCCTCCCCCGGTCTGGCCGGTTCGCGTCCCGGTGCGCTCATTGCCGGGTGTTGGGCGAGTTTAATGGCACTCGGGGAAAGTGGATATTTGGAGGCCTGTACTAAGATCGTGGGGACGGCGAAGAGTATCATCCGTGGCATACGCGACGACCCTGTCCTTTCTCGTGAACTCGAAATTCTCGGAGAGCCCCTTGTCTCTGTGGTGTCATTTTCAGCCTCCCATCTGAACATTTACGATGTGGCGGATAATATGCTGAGCAAAGGTTGGCACCTGAATTCCTTGCAGGATCCCCCGGCCATCAACATCGCAGTGACGCTACCAGTCGTGAAAGGGTGGGAGCGCCTCATCGTCGACCTCTCAGAAGCTGTCCAGGAGGAGCTGGAAAAGGAAAGGACGCGATTGGAGTTAGGCGAGGGTGCGAAAGGCAAGGCGAACGGGGCATCTGCCGCATTGTACGGGGTCGCCGGGTCCCTGCCCAACAAAACCGTCGTTGTAGATCTTGCCAATGGCTTTTTGGATTTATTGTACCAGGCATAGGTAGGGTGGGAGAGGAATCCAAGTGTTTATATAGGTATAATCCATTATTGTACAAGAATATTTCTCGCCCAACTTCAGCAGCTGAAATGTTACGAGATACTTTGCTTCGTTATTCGAGTCCAGGCTTTTCCCCTGAGTCACCGTGAACCTTCCGAGAGATGGCCGGTGACAAGGTTTCGAGTCCGACCAACAAAGGTTTGCCCAGGGCCTGGAGAAACAGGCATTACTTCGTTATCTACTGATTCCTTCACCCATCCACTCGCTAAGTGGTAATATAAAACAACTCTGTCCTGTGACTCCGATTTGGCGAGCACCTGTCTCACCCGCATCGTATCCGAAATATCCTTTGGTGACGCTGCGGACACTCCACCTTCCAGCGATACCACCCGTCGGGCCACGGGCAGAACAAGCGTGCTATTCCAGAGACCTTCTTGTAGCATCTGAGACTGTAAGATCGACAGAGCACGTTCTCGAATCCGCCAATCGCGACACCTCAGAATAATCGAGTACAGAATGGGGACAGTGCCGATATCGAGATGGAAGCGAGGTTGGCCATTCGCAGAAGAACCACCAAAGCTTCGTGCGTGTTCCGCATGAAAGACCATCTGGCTGAAGGAGTCGTGATATTGGTCCCAGGCCGACGGGTCCTCCTGGTTCGTTGAGCCTGCCACGGATATCTCGACGTCTAAGTAATGCCGGTAAAGCTGTAGCAAGGCTTGTGTCCGCCTGTCCGCGGGACTGGTCAGTCTGTGGCGATGGGTGAAGCAGAACCGGTCTAGCGCATGACACCAGGCGCTGAATGACTCCCGGACGGCATCGTGCTGTCCTCCGTTGCAGGGTAAAACCATATGGAGGAGCGAATCCCGTGCTTCTGAGAAGGACTGGAACGTCGTATGACCGGACAACATCGGTTGACCGGACTTAATGGTTGACAACGCAAGGGCCGACATTTCCGGATCCAGGTCTCCGACCACCTTGATCATCAGTCAGCTCAGCAGTGGACGAAAAACGAGTGGATACGAAGACCCATGGACACCTACCAGGAAAGCCTGGACGCACATCCTGGTCAAAAACACTTCCACCAAAGCGACCACTGCAGCGAGGTCCCCTTGGGGCCCATCCCCGCTTGACGCTGCATCGCGATGTCGACACTTCTGTATTTCCTGCAGTAGTCTGACCGCTCGCTTCAGGAGGGCGATTGCGCGAGTCATCCGCCCCCTGAGGATCTATGTGCGGTGAGAAGTCGATCTATTGTAGAGACACGTGCGGCTTACCTCAACACAAATGAAGAGAGCGGATGATAGAAGATGAACGGGTAGGCCACGCGGGGACTGGCTTGTCTCGAGGGTATACTGGATGGCTTGGTTATAATACTGAAGCGCCACGCATGTTGAACCTTCATCTTTCTGGAGTGTAAAAGCTTCATGGTAGGACGCCAATGTGAACAGAGCGTGCTGGATGCTGGGTTCCGACTGGGCCAGTTGAGGGGCTCGGATGCTCCACAGCTCATCGGGAAAGAAAGTGGACATCTGTGGCAACGTCTGCTCAAAGTAGTACTGGAGGGCCCGATATCCCCGCGGGTCCCCGCATGGTGTGAGGGCCGTGGAGGGCGTCTCGTTTGGGACAGGGTATGGCGGAGAGTCCTCATAACCATCACACCTTCGTCCACTCGAGGTGCCTTGGCCCGTTAGATCAGGCACCGTTGGCCAGCCAGTGATATGATGTCATGCGACTTACACCTAGAACAGTGGGGTCGCGCCTCGTCGCATTTGATTCTCCTAACTAGCTACTTGGTGAGAAACGGGACTCGTCCAACAGGACAGCGGGAAAAGTTGGCGGCGCCACTTACTTCTTCGGTGGATTGGGTTAGTACGGAGAAACACGGAGCCCCAGAGACGAACTTGACTTACTTGCACGTAACGCAGCCGCTGCGGACTTTGGGTGCTCTGGTCCGCTGGCGCTGTCCAGGCTTGACACGGGTCATCGTTTCCGGCTTTTGCTTTGGGGGATCTACACCAACAAGGGCGCTGCTCAGGATTTAGGCCGAGAAATCGCAGGAGGGAAAGACGACGGGCTGTCCATACGAACCCCTCATTTATAGCTTCTGGATGCTGGTCCCCAAATCCGGGTTCCGTCCGCCCCTGGTGGAGATGCCCATACGAGCCGCCCAATGACGGGGTCCGAAGCGGTTCGGGTCCGGGCCTTGACCAACCCCGGAAATGCTTCATTCACCCAATCACGATCTGTCATTGCAGGACCGTCAATGGTGGTGTGGAGCAAGGCTTTTGGGAGTTGGGAGTCGACGGTCAGCGGAACTGCTAGTTTCGAGGCCTGTCGACCACAACAGCAGGCGTAAAGTCGCTCCCCTCAGCCAACCCTCCCGCGAGTTTCTGTTGCTCAATCACCCTCCGAGGCTTTGATTTCGCCTCGGTTGATAGTCTGTTTTAGCTCCTGTGAGGCGTGTTACGGATGGGATGGTATGAGGTGAGGGAGCAGCCCGATTGGCAGACTTTACAGCCCCAGCAGCAACGCCCCCCGACTCCATCCCAACTGATTCACCCCGGCCAGGACTGATGGTGATTCCCCACCAGCACGACCGGAAAAGGGAAATGGTGTGCTGGATAAGAAGGTGCTAGGACCTTACTTTGGACGCATGGTTTGGAGATAATCCCGACGGGCACCTGGCGAGCCCTGGGGCCCACCCCTGTGACCATTATCTTAGTGCCCCGGTCCGGAGCTATGACATCTTTCGGGCGAGTCACCACGGATTCCGCGGGGCGGGCAGCATATAGTAGGTCGGCTCTTGACAAAATACAAGATAAAAAAAAACAAAAGCCCCCCTCCGAGACTTGGTCGCGTCGACCTCCGTATCGCTTCCTGTTATTATCGCTTGACCCGAGACGTGCAATATGGCAGCGGAAACCCGATTCATCGAACCCGGCTCGATCAATATTCCGGTCGGACAGATCCCAGCAGCAGAGGCGGTGCGGCCGAGCGATGTACGTGCGGTGGCCGGGGAGCTTGTGGAAAGTTTCAATGCCCACCTCAAGAGTCAGGACGTGGAGGCACTCTGTACTCTGTTCTGTGATGATTCGTACTGGCGGGACCATCTTGCCTTGTCATGGGACCTGCGTACCCTGAAGGGCCGTGATGCCATTCGCGGTGTGCTCGACAGTGATTGTCCCCTGCAGCAAGTGAGCCTGGATGAATCATCTCCCTTTCGTTCCGTGCACCTTATGGAGCACGGCGGAATATCAGTCATCCAGTTCTTTCACACCTTCACCACCCGGTTCGGCAGTGGGCGAGGTATTACTCGACTCATTTCAATCCACTCCGAGTGGAAGATATGGACGATGTTCACCTCGCTGCAAGAGCTGGCCGGTTATGAGGAGACGGTCCATATGCGCCGACCACACGGCCACGAACAGCTTCGCGACGGAAAAGGCTGGCTGCAAATGCGAAAGGAGGAGGCTGCTTTTGAGTCGAGTGAGCCAGCAGTACTCATCATCGGTAAGGGGGACCCCATATCCGGTACCACGCCTTCTTCCTTCAAACTGACTGTGGTGGATCATCAGGTGCGGGTCAAGCCGGTCTCACATTATCGGCACGGCTCAAAATGATGAACGTAACCGCCCTGTGCGTTGACACCAACACCAAGGTCGGGGACAACTGGAGGGCCCGCTATCGGGACCTGGTACTCCACGACCCCGTGTGGTATGATCACCTCCCGTATGTGCCATTTCCGGCCAATTGGCCCATCTTCACGCCCAAGGACAAACTCGCCGACTTTTTCGAAGCCTACGTCAAGATTTTGGAACTCAATGTGTGGACCCGAACGCATCTAAAGGGGTGTGATTGGGATGCCGACACGAAGCAGTGGGCCGTAACTTTGGAGACTGTCTCTGCCAATGGCACCCGCCAAATCCGCGTGGTGCGCCCGTCTCACATCGTTCAAGCGACGGGACAATCGGGACAGAAGAAGGTACCAGTTATCCCGGGTACTGACGATTTCACCGGAACCATCATGCATTCATCCGACTTCCACGGGGCCCACGCGCAAGATCACCGGACATCGGCCGTTGTCATTGGCGCGTGCAATTCCGCGCACGATATTTGCCAGGACCTGTGGAACAAGGGATATAAGGTGACCATGATCCAACGGTCCAGTACCACCGTGGTGACTCCGACTTCGATCGCGAAAACGACCTTTGCTGGCCTGTACGCAGAGGATGGCCCCGTTGTGGATGATGCGGACTTGATGGCCTGGAGTATGCCCGCAGAGCTGTCTAAAGCATACGGCCAACAGACGGCCAAGGCGCAGGCCCAGCTCGACGCCCCTCTACTCGCCGGCCTAGCGAAAGCAGGATTCCAACTCAACTCGGGTCCCGACAATGCGGGTATTTATATGAGCTACCTGCAACGGGGCGGCGGATATTATATCGACGTCGGTGCCTCCAAGCTCATCGTGGAAGGCAAAATCAAGGTCCACTCAGGGCGCGGCATTGCGCACATACTTCCACGGGGGCTGCGTCTCACAGATGGGACCGAAATCGAAGCAGACCTGATCATCTTCGCAACCGGATACCAGAATATGGTGTCCCAGACCCGCCAGATCTTCGGCGACAAGCTCGCCGACCAACTCGACAGTGTATGGGGATTTGACGCGGAGGGAGAGATTCGTGGAATGTGGCGGAAGACATCGCATCCCAATTTCTGGTTCATGGGCGGCAACCTCTCCCTCTGCCGCTACTATTCCAAAGTTCTGGCCCTCCAGATCAAGGCCCTGCAGGAAGGCCTACAGTAGTAATCTTGCTCTAAACTTTGTTGTCAATATATCATGTTTTAAGCAAATGTTCAAACAGCTTCGAAGGAATGGGTAACGATGTGCCGTCCACCACCGTACGTTAAAACACACCTGGTAGCTAAAACCCTTCGCTCCCCAGGAATAATTAGGAGAATGAAGAAATTCTCTCATGTGTAAACATCTGTATATTATTCAGATGACTCTTGCGGCATTCATTCCAGTTGTGAGTAGTTTGGGTAATGTGTGGACCGATAGGGGCTGTTCTTGTTTCGTAAATATATTTTCTATTTCGGTTCCAACGTAAGAAAGCAGCATCTACAAACACAATACGACGCTGGAATTGCAAGCCCATTATATCTTTGACCGCTACATTTCTAATCTAAAACAGTGGAAAATGACTAACTGTAATTCTCAGGTGGTAATTTAAGCAGAATTAAAATCACCAACTTTGTCTCCAACAAAACACATGGCTTGATCCTGGGTTCAGCTCTGCACCGAGCCTCTGCGCAGGCGCCTTTGGTAACATTGTGCCTTTTTGGGCAGTGGACAGCGTTCCACCCGGATGGTCGTTAGTGGGATAACCATCAGCAAAGGGCGTGGGAGATGGGTTTTAGTGCAGTATCGCAACCGCACTGAGAACAGCGGCTAGCACGACCATCCCCACGCCCTTCCTAGCGATAATAGCGGTCGCCGACCCGGTGATAGGAGAGGAGGGTGTTGGAACCAGTTCTATGCTCCTTGTGGCGGTTTGCAGAGGTAAACCCCCGTGAGTAGTTGTCATAGTGGCGGTATCGGATGCCGTGGTGCTAGCCGCTATCTGCGAACGAGCCATTGACCGCAATGAGGTTGCGATGGCCCTTTCGTCTTCAGCAAGGAATGAAATTCTGGAGGCCCACTCGAGGAGCGTTGAGGAGTACGCAGGGTCAATTTCTGATTCAGCGTTCAGGGACCAGGAAGAGGCCGCTGCGGACGCTTGACTAGCCATATGTGAAGCGCTAACCGCCCAATGGTCGTAATCCGACACGGTGGGTGAAGTAATGGTGGCAAGGGAAATGGCGAATGAGTTCCAGTCGGATGCAATGGAGGTCCCAAAGTCATACGCTTGGGACCCAACCTCGAGACCCAACGACTCAAACGTGTCGCCAATATTGACCCTGAGTCGAGAGAACGTATCACCGAGCTGGCCCCCCAGCGCCGAGAAATCGTCCCCTAGCTGATCCCAGATATCATCACGAGGATTGTGGGGAGCGGGCGTAATCTCAGGCTGTCCAGCGGATAAAACAGCAGGAGCCAGGACGACACCCATGGTCAATGTGTGCCTCATTGTTGGTTTCGGGAAGCCTTTTGTGGGAGCAGTGAGGATATACAGTCGCGTCACTCTGGGAACGAGTATCTGGGTCCTTTTCTCTATGACAGTTCAAAAAGCCTTGCGAGATACATATATAGGGCGCATTCTCAGCCGCTAACCCCCTGTCTACACCGTTATGACGTCGAATACTGAAGATCACCAGTAGTCAGGGAGTACTCAGACCATGGCACGTAGTCCTGCACGTGTACAAGTCAATTTGTTTCACATCGGACCCCTACCCCTAGTAAAAGCCTCCGAGTCAAGGGGAGATAGGACAACGGAGTCTGGTCGTCAGGGAGGTAGACACGATCATCGGGTGTTGATCTCTTGACTAAATGGTGAGCCTCGGCTCCTACGCAGACAACTCACGAGCTCCTGGGGCGACTTCAGTTACTGTCAAGCTAGATAGTTCCGATGAAGAGATCCGCGCTCATTACGGGCCCCGTTGGCCTCGATTAGTGCCAGGACAACCTGGTAATATCGTAAGTTCCGGGGTGCCAGTATGCTTATCGCCGAGGATCATGCCGATTCGGCGGTTCGTACGGACACCATCCCAGGAGTCGCGGCCCATACGAAGGCTGCGGATCAGTTACTTTCCTATCTTCCCCAACCGATCCCATTGCTATCGGAAGACAGCAAACTTTGAATTCGAGCCCCTGAACTGTGCGAAAGAGAATATCGCTTTTTCTAGATACTGTCTTATCTTCGATCGTCCGATAGGGAAGAAATGAACGTGATCCTGCTCGTGGAGTTCCCCAGACGAGCCAGGACCCCTTTTACTTCCCCGCTTCGACAGTCCCTGAATAGGGTCAGTTTTAGATGCTAGGAAGAAAATAGAAATAGTTTATTGTACTAGGAGGAGATGAACCTTGGCTTTAACTGTATAAATATGAGCGTGATGGCCACCTCAAAATACCCAAAACAGTCCCTCAGAGAAAATCCTTCCTTGCTTCCCTGCTGTTCTCGGTTTCTGGTCTTCTTTTCGGAATCGTCATATCATGCGTTCCTTTAATCTGCTCATACGGTTCCTGACGGCTGTAAGCCTGTGGGTGTCCCTCGTGGCCGCATATCCTGCTGGGCACTTTCTGTCTCGTCGAGCTCCGCAGGACCCCAGTGTCGATCCGTTCTACCGACCTCCCACTGGCTTTGAGTCTCAGCCGCTGGGCGCGATCTTGCGTCAGCGGGCGGTGGTGACGGCCTACTTCGGCGCACTCCCAAATCCCGTGGAAGCGCATCAGCTTCTGTATCGTACGACGGCCACGAACGGCTCCGCCATTGCGGCTGTCACGACCGTGTTCAAACCCTTGTTCCCCAAGACGGATCGCTTTATTTCCTTCCACACGGCCTATGACGCCTCCTCTGTGTCATGCAACCCCAGCTACCAGTATCAGTATGGCGTCCAGCCGGATGAGCAGCAGGCCGGAATCACCACTTCGCTGGAGTATCTGATTATCCAAATTTACCTCGCACAGGGGTATGTGGTTGCTGCACCGGACTACGAAGGCCCCGATGCCGCTTTCACTCCGGGCCACCTGGAGGGCATGGTCACCTTGGATGGGATGCGTGCGGTCGTCAACTTCCGCCGCACCGTGGGTATCACGAGCAAAAACCCCATGATCTTTGGGGCTGGATATTCCGGGGGTGCCATCGCCAGTGGCTGGGGTGCCTCCCTACAATCCACCTACAGCCCCGAGCTCAACATCAAGGGCTGGGCGCAAGGCGGGACCCCGGCCAACCTCACGGGAACGTTGATGTATATCAATGACTCCCCCCACAGCGGTTTCCTTCCAATCGCGATCAACGGGCTGATGAAGCCCAGTGCCTACCAGGCGGAGTTGCAACCTCTTTTTGACAGCGTTGTGACCCCCGCGGGGAAGAGAGCGCTTCTGGAAGCCAACAGCCAGTGCACGACGGCGGCATTGAATTCCTTCAAGTTTGAATCCATCCTATCGACCGATTTTCAAGTGCAAGGCCCGGCGATTCTCAATCACCCCGTGCTTGCACCCATCCTGGCGGAAAATACCATGGGTGTCAACAAGACTGAGCGGCCAGTGGTACCCGTGTTGGTTTATCACGCCACCTACGATGAAATCATCCCATACAGCAACGCCTCTAGCTTGGTGGATTCTTGGTGTGCGCAGGGAGCGAATGTTCATTTCACGACCTTCGAGGCGGGCGGGCATGCCACCACAGATGTCTTGGGACTGGCCCACGTTATCAAGTTTGCAGAGGCTGCGTTCTCCGGGACCGTCGCTAGTGGATGCCCTCGGACTACGGAGCTTAGCAACGCACTCGATCCCCTCGCCCTGGGGGTAAATCTGGAGCCTCTGCTGAATGCTCTGGATGTGGCACTCCACGACCTCGAAACCGCCTTTTAGGAGAGACGCCTGAGCTTGCTAGACTCCCAGTTGAAGGCCACGACTTGCTAATTCCCGAGACTTTTGATGGAGATAATCACGTTACATACTTAATAGTGCTTATTCTTTCTAGCCTTAGCTAGTTCTCTTATTAATAATCTGAAGCCCGCCCTCCCAGGGCCTTAAATTCCCGAGACCAAACTTTATCCTTTTCACAGCACCATAGGCCTAGACGGAGTACTTGAGATTGGTAGAGCATCCACTCGCCATGGAGTCTTATGAATTTTTGGCTTTTGTTGGAAGGTAAGCATTTCCAAATCCGTGGTCTCCACCAAGATTAAGGCGACGAAAGAAAGCTTCCAAGCAAGTGCGATTCTCACGAGCGACGATCGTCATAGCTACGAGAGACTTCATTGCAAGACTGAAAACATTTTTTTTTTTTAAACTTTTACATCCAACTTATCCACACGATGTAATCTGCTTCTTATCAAGTGGCATTGAGAATACATATTTGGAAGATGCTTTCGAGTGGCAGTACGACGCTATGTTAAGGGTCAATTATCAAGGCCAATGTTTTATTTTGTTTTATTTACTATTCTAAACTATTTATTAGTCGAGGCCTTGTACTACGGCAGTGACGAGTTGAATGATTTGTTGCCCTGCTTCCCTTGACCTTTCACATATCCCGTTCAATCTCTATTGCCTTTGGTTTGTGACTCTCACTCCTCGAGACCCTTGGCCCCAGCTGAAGAGGGGGAGACACTAGTAGGTGATTCAGACTCGTCGCCTTCCGAATCTTCCATCACAGGACCATTGTAATTGCGTCTGGCATGTAGCCACCAGTTTGCTAAAATAATCACGCCGCAAATCGCCAAAATCACGCATGTATAGTCTACATATTTGGCGTGGTTAGCCAACGATTTACTTATTATGCTTCGGTGCACGGAACACTTCTCAGGGATTCACTTACTCATGGTGGATGCGTCTGTCGGGTTGGTGACCGGCAAACACAAGATAACCATCATCAAGGTAATAAATCCGACGGCGTAAATATTTACTGCCCATCCGACCACCCCAGGCATACGAAAGCCACGGGTTGCAGGGAGGAACCTGCTGGACCGCTTTTGAAGCAGAAGCAAGAGGATGGGCAGGCCGAAAGATAGCTGTTGGAGAATCACTGAAGAGCCCACAACAGTATTGAAGGCTTATAGGGCCGAACATGGAATAAGCGACCGGACACTTGCTGTGAAAAGAATAGGGGGGCTGCTTACCGGCCTTGGAGGCGAGATATAAGCATCCACAGGCAAATGTCAGAATCCAGACGAGAACCAGTCCCCAGAAGGGCATGTCCAACTTGGGATGGATTTCTTTCAGCTTCTGTGACACGAGAAGCGCATCATCCCGGGCTAAAGACCAGACCAGTCGAGACGATGTCTCCTGGACGGCGATTATGACAAACAGCGCCATAAGAACGGTGAAGGCCACGATAACAACGGCAAAATTGCGGGATCGAAACCCTTGCTCCATAACTACAAACGGGATCCACCTGTGGCGACGACACGGTTAACAATAGAGCCAGAAACGAGGAATTTGGGCATTTACTTATCCGTCAGCATAATTTCCATAATATCATCTATCGCGTACACTTGGGCGACTGCATAGGCAAAGCCAGTGACGAATCCAATTCCGACTGCGCTCAGAATGGTACGAGGTACGACTCTTTCTGGGCTTTTGCACTCCTCGGCCATGTGCATGGCAGCATCCAAACCGTTGTACATATAACAAGAAGTTGAGAGCCCGATCAAAAAGCAGATGCCATCGGGCCACCCCGTATAATTTGAAAATCTTGTCCAGACAAACTCATCCGTTTGCTTGGGGTTTGCCCGAGCGAGAAAACCAACGAAGCAGGCGATGAATAGAGATATCGTGATGATAACTATTGGGACAAGCATTATTCGTCAGGCTCACCAGAATTTGATAAGGAGGTTCAGGCTTCTACTTACATCCGACATTGTGCGTCCATGGATATCGTTTCAGGACCAGGGCATTATACAGCATCGCAAAGGCAGAAAACCCCTGGTAGACAAGGAAGACATGCCAGGATTTGGTCTCAAACCCTGATACACAGGTGGAGACCAGGGCCAGGAGCTGCTCCGAGGCCATAATAGTGACAGAGACTCCAATAGCTAGCCACGAGAAAAGCGCTATTACACCACACGAATATGAGAGGCATCGTCTCCATGGTCCCGGAGCAAGGATAGACGTGAAGTGGTATTGTCCACCGGCGGTCGGATACACGGATGCGAGTTCGGCCATTGAGGCCCCGATCGAGAGATAGGCTGTGGTGCTGACGAGGATGGAATAGACAAGAGCCGATGCTCCACCCGCCAGAAGTGCGAATTGGATGCTTCCCGCAATCCCGGCCCAGCTATTGCATATTACAAAGGCCATGCAAAGCAAGATGAGGCCGTTGAACTGCTGCTTCACCTGGTCACTGTTGGGCTCTGCCATATTTGCGTTGATGTTGACTGATAGGATAGGTAGTGGCTTTAGGTCTTTTGTCCTGAATAGCAGGGAATGTGTTCTAGGCTCTTAGGATGGAACCGACGTATCGTGCGAAGGCAGGAGATGCTGTAGTATATAAGAAACTGAAAATAAGCTCTCCTGAAGTGATTCCAATGGCCTTCCCTTCACCCCAAACGCTACTCGACACCGAGGACAAAGGATCACATTCGAGGATCAGAAGGTGGAGATAGGCCGCTGCTAGACCCGGCTCACCCCGCATTGTCGGCCATCTATGACTCCGACTCTGGGGAAAGTTATGAGGCGTTACGGAGGTCACGGTGACTGACGGAGTGAACCAGCGAATCCTTTCATGATACCCCCAGACTCCACTGATAAGGGAATAGGGGCTGTGGGGGACTTGCCGTGGACCCAAGTCTGGTTGGAGACCAAGAAGAATCACTCGATAGCGCAACGAATTTAGAGTTTGCACGAGGAAATAAGTTGGAACTCTGGAGCATATAGAGTTCTGCTCGTATGGTCATTGGTGGGCCTCGTATGGGCACAGTGGCGTAATAACCACTAGCTAAGCCCGACCTCGGGAATCCACAGTCGGAGATCTGGGCTTGTGTTCCGGATATCTGGCTCACCGAGGCCGGGTCCCCAGCAATCATCTCTGTACCAGAAAATACAGCTTATCAAGCAAAAGAGGAGCCCAGATCTTCTATTAGGCCCACTTCATATCTTTTCTGTGTTCTTAGGACTTTTGGTCTCCAAAGAATTCCGCGTTGCGCATTCGACATATAAGCGGACATGGATGCTCGGCAATACTAATCACTAGATACCACACCCTGTCATCGCGTTCAGCCTTGTCATTATCCCTAAAAAGAGCCCATCACTGCCATTATCATGGCGGTTTCACGGTTGATCCCCGCCCGAAAATTCTCGAATAGCGATAATGCGCCCGATCCCGGCTGGTATTCGAACGCGTTATCTGCCAGCGGCCAACAGAGGATCGTCATGACCTCCGGCCAAACCGCGCAGCGCCGGGACGGTTCATGGCCCGACACCTTTGCCGCCCAGGTCGAGGCAGCCGTCCAGAACCTGGTCTATGCGCTTCACGCCGGGGGAGCATCTCCTCGGGATATTATGAAACTGACATTTTATGCTGTCAATTGGTCCGCCGAGAAGGGGGAGGGTCTCATCACCCCGCTGGTGGACCTCTTGTCGAACCATCATGGGCTCGCGTACCGCCCACTAACCACCCTGGTACCGGTTCCGGCGCTCGCTTATCCCGAAGCTCAATTCGAAGTCGAAGCTTTGGCCCTGGTGGGTGGAGCTGCCGAACCTTGGAGAGATCCCGGGAAACCAGCTTATGAAGTCCCCGCCCGCGAGGTGGATGTCGTGATTGTGGGCGCTGGGCTCTCGGGACTCGCTGCCGCATTTCAATGCCAGAAGGCCGGGCTGGAGGTGGTGGTGCTGGAAGCGAGCGAGCGCATTGGAGGCCGCTGCCACACGGCTGACTCACAATCCGGGCGAGGGGTCTTTGAGCTCGGAGCCACATGGATCAATCCAAGTGCGCAGCCGCATATATCTGCCTTGGTCCAGGAGTTCGGTCTGGAGATAGTGCAGCCAGACCAACAGGGGGATGCCATCTTCCAACGAGGCGATGGAACGGTTGTACGAGGGCATGAGGAGGCGATAACAAAGGTCAGTAAACAGCACGAACTCAAGGAATTATCGGTTGGGAAACTTATCGTGGCACAGGGTATGACCAAGGAAGATCAGGGGCAGCAAGAGGCGCTCGTTGCTGCGCTGGCCAGGCAGGTCGAGTCTACGAATATTTACGACTCTGCCACCTTCCCCAAGGATGAGGACAGGACTTTCTCGGAATGGGTTCAAGGACTAGGACGTACTGGTGAGCATATCAATAAGGTCGCTGATCATCTCTGCAACGTCCTACTGGGTCAAAATGCAGACGCCGTTGGCGCTCATTTCCTTTTTGATTATATCAAGTCCAGTCCTGGGTTTGTCGGGTGGGCCAAAGACAATTATATGACTGCCAACGCGGTGCGGCTTAGAAATGGCACGTCGGAAATCAGCCTGTGTCTGGCCCGGTCCATTGAGCCCGGATCGATACTCCTCAACAGTCCAGTGCACAGGGTGACGCAAAACCCCGACGGTTGCCGGGTGTATACGACCAGCGGTTCTGTCTTCAGCGCCCGCAAGGTGATTATCGCGACTCCACTCCCGAGCTATTCCAATATATCCTTCTCGCCCCCATTGCCGTTTGGCCAAAGAGCCTTTGTGTCTCGTACTCGTCCCGGGCGACAGGTCAAAGCGGTTATCTTATATGAGCAGCCCTGGTGGAGGCAAGCGGGCTGGTCCGGAAGGTCCTCCAGCTTGAAGGGCCCGATCTGCTCCTCTTGGGAGATCTCCGACCCCGGGAGCCACCACTACGCATTGACATTAACTCTGGCGGGTGTGTGGGCAGAACAGTGGGCTCAGCTCTCGTCTCTGGAACAGGAAGAAGCACTCGTCAACCACCTGGCTAAATTGGCCAGCCCAGGTCTTGCAGCACAGGCGCGGGATGTTTTGGAATTCCAGATGATGGACTGGGCAGAGGGCAGGTTCCTTGGTGGTGCCCCGACTTCTTCTGTTGGGCGTGGAGTACTGGCTCAGTACGGAGCAGAGCTGCGGACGCCGTTCACGCATGTGCATTTCGCTGGCGGGGACACCGCTGTCGAGTGGAAGGGACATCTGGAAGGGGCTGTTGCGGCTGGGTACCGGGCGGCCGCTGAGGTTCGGCATGCCCTGAATGCTGTGCCACTGAAGTTATAATGGAGATTGCATATCCTTGATTTGGGGTATCGAGACATTTGGTAGCTTAATTCCGCGACCTTTCATCACTACTAAATTATCTAGGTATCTCCGGAGTTGGAAGTCCTTTGAGTAGAATATGTAGATCAATCTTTTTCTACTATCCCGCACAATCGAGACTTTCCTACACTCAACTTTCGCCCCGGGTGAAGATTACAATGAGACACATATGCACTGGATGTAATCTAGATGGAACGTTGATCGCATTTACCTATGGTTCGAGATCGAAGGGACAAATAGTAGCGACTCAATTATTCCGTAGTCGTAACACCGCCTAGATATATATCTTTATTCACGGGGACAGACTCCGGTCCAAAGAGCGAGTGTTAGAGAATCATCTAGACTAAGTTTGGTTCATTCTCGGATAATTGAATAAATACAAGGTCTAAAGCTTCGGGGTCGCTGCCAGTTCTGCGATGACTTGCCTCGCCCCTTGAGCGCCCGACCGCACCGCGCCTTCCATGTAGCCCTTCCACACGAGCGAACTCTCCGCTCCGACGAAAAAGATGTGCTGAAACGGTTCCCACAGTGACTTTCCCTCATTACTGGTCAACAGCCCTGGTTTCATCACGGGTATCGGGTTCCCTTGGATCCACGGCTCCTCCGGCCAATGCTGCTCGATGACATTGATGGGCTCCGGCACCGGCTTGACCACTGTCCCAAAGGCCGCACAGAATTGGCCCCAAACCGCGTTTCGCCGGTCTTGGGGGGATAATTGCGAGAGTCGTCGACCGGGCTCCCCCACATGAAAACAGGTGATGCTGAACTGACCGTGGTCGGGAACGCAGGTGTCCCGGGTAAAGGTGATGGGTCCTTCGTCCGAGCTAAAGGTGCCGGACAGGTTCGCCTCTCGCCACCACGCGGTCGCAAACACATACACTGTCTTTGCGTAGTAGCCCATCGACAAGGTACTCAGCGCTTGCTTGCCCGGGGGGAGGCTGGGGTAGAATTGAATACGAGAATATAGGTTGCTCGGCACGGAGACGATCACCCGCCTTGACTCGTAGGAAGCCCCTTGCTGCGTCGTGGTCGTGCAGCGTCTGTTGTTTTGGGAGATCGAGCGGACTGGCGAGGAGAGCTGAATGCGATCTTTCTTCAGCATGCGGGCCAGTCCGGTCGCGAAATTCTGGTTACCTGCAATTGAACGGGGATGGTCAGTCACCTCTCAGACAAGGACAGTCCAGAGTTTCTTACCGTTCCCGTTGCGCAAGTACTGTCCATTATGTTTCAAGTCGCCCATCATGTTGACCAGCCCGGTGCCACTCCGCACGAAATCCACCAGAAAGAGCGCGCTGACTTCATGACTCTCGACCCCGAGGAGTCCTCGAGTCAGTGAGGTGGCCAGCCCCGTCGCAATGCCGCCTCCCAGATTCTTTTCCGCGAAATCGTGAGCCGTCATGGAATCCAGTTCTTTAGCGTCTGGTCCAAGGTGTGCCTGTGGATGAGACCTCGCCACGTATTCATTGAACTTGTCCACGAATCGCTGCAGCTCTAGCTGTTGTTCCTCGGTGAGCTTCACCCTCATCGTGATATTGTCAGCATCCATCTAGAAGGGGCAAGTAGTTCGGTGAATTCAACTGACCGCAGGTGGAAGACCGTGTGGAACGGCTGTGAGCGTCCCCTCGATGTCCTGGTGGAGTGAATTACCCTCTGCTCTCTGCTGGACAAGCTTGAACCCAAGTTCCTGGGAGAGCGCATACATCTCCGATTGGTTACTGTCATTAATCCAGGCCGCACCGAGTTCCACCAGTCCATCTTCCTGGGACGAGTGCGCCGGGACCGAGAGAGTTCTCCCCCCGACCCGGTCCATGGCCTCCAGCACCACGTAGGTCAGCCCAGCACGATCGAGCTCAACCGCCGCTCGGAGACCGCTCAGCCCCGCACCAACAACCACAACATCCACAGTGTGCGCCATGGTGGTTTGAGCAGGTCAATCAGTTCGTTCTGCTTGCAAGAAGCCAGTCACACCTTCTGTCAGATCCTTTTATACATATAGTTTGTGTGCAAACAGCTCATCCGCGCGTTGGCCACTCTGATTGGCCCTCTCGTATGGGCATCCCTCCGTACGAACGGAACCGAACGTGAGTGGACGCCCAGCATCTTTGGCCCACTCCCCCCCACAGCATCTCCAGGCTCAAGCCCTCAAGCCACTCCAGTTCTCTCTGATTAGAGATATGAAAATCGTCCTTCTAGAGTCGGCCGAGAGATCTAATCCTCTCGACCCCGCAGACGGTTGGGGGAGCGATGGGGAACTTGAGGCGATCCCCGCTCGTAGCTCATGGGAGGGAGGCAGCAATGCGCCCGTGATCACCAACCCGGCTAATATTTATTTGGCATTCAAAGTGGCTCTCCTGCTTTGCATTACATTCTCTATGATACATAATACGTGCTGCCCGGGACTAAATCTGCATATATCGGAAGTGCAGTATTTCCGATGTATCTGAATATGATGTGGTTAAAAATAAACTTCCTTGGTGCCTGATCACGGCTTAATATCTTACCTTTACTTTTGTAATAGATAGCAACCTCATATCCCAATATTGAAGCCAATTATATGTAAACCGGAAAGCTATTTGGGAGAATGTCTCATTTACTACATTTACCTAATGAGGTTCTACATGCCATTGTATTGGCATTACCTCTGGAGCAGGATATAAACTCCTTCCTTAGAACATGCCGTCGGCTCTATACCGCCCTGAATCCACTTCTATACGCCCTCAATGCTGCGCATGGCCAGTCAGCCGCTATTCTATGGGCAGCAGGCCGTGGAATATCCAGTACTGCACAATACGCACTGGAGACCGGCCTGATGGCGAGAAATGCGAGCCGCGAGGTGATATACCAGGCACTTTCAATAGCCGTACAAGCCGGGCATACGGCTGTCACGGCAGGCATTGTCAGTTATGCTGCAATTGATGGAGTTGTTGACGTTTGTGTCGGAGAGGTGGGTTCTACCTCTGCAGCTTTGGGGGGCATGGTGGATGTTTTTTGATTGCTGGGAGTTGGTGATGTTGTGAGCTAGTAATTATAGGATAGGGACGCGTTAATGGGAGACGCGTGAAGGGCTCCTGGATATGACGTATCACGGATGGAGAGTGGGTCTGCCAAAACAAGCCGTCAACCCCAGAATGCCGCGAAATAATTCAGTTGAGCAAAACAAGGCAGTTTCTCATGGAACGATTGAATCAATTGATAAATACACTGTGATGTAAAATAGGGGTAAATCAAAGAAAAACAGAAACAGCCATCCAAAGGGAGAGGGGAGCACTTTATCGCGTCATATACCTCTTTAGATTTAGCTCCCCAGCCTTAGTTTAGCGACTCATGTATTTACTTCAGCTCTTTCGACTTGGAGCGCGCTAACCCATATCAGGGAGGGCGAATTCTCATATGATAGGGATGCCAGCAGATTGGGATGTCGCGCCAGCTCCAATCGGACCATGCACAAACCCAACTGCAATACGACTCCCCTAACTTTACCCTGCGCGGGCCTTTGCCCTGGAGAGTTGCCAGATGGACATTAGCCCCCCCTCACTAGACATCACCCCCTTCCGATCACCGGTTACTCACGTCCTCTGTTTTCCTGCGATACTCTCTGAGCTGCTTTAAAGCCTGGCAGCGGAAAAAGTAAGTCAGCGGGTCAATCCCTTTCTTCCCCAACATAACCTTTTGCTCACGGCTCATATTTTCGAGATTCATCCGAATACGTCCAAGGTCTTCTGGATCTGTCTTCGCTAGAATCCCGTTCGCTATACGACACACATTCTCATACTCCATGGGATCAAGTTCAGACAGGGCGTCAGTAGGGCTAGCAGCTCGTTGCTGGTCGCGCATGGGAGAGGCTTGAACCGGGCCATTGTTTTCTTGACGAACGAACATCGCCGCCTCTATTTTAGATTGCACTTTGCAGGATAATTGGTGTATGACCAAATCCACCTCCACACCAAACCTCTGGGGGCAGCCTTCACACCCAAACCTCCGCCGCATATACTCTGGCTTTTCCCTCGCCTCTGCAGCATAGTGGTGAGAACGAACGTGCGCTTTGAAGGCCTTGGACGTTGAAAATCCGATCCGACTAAATGGACATGAAGTTTCGACACATTTGATACCACCAATATGACGGGAGACTTCATGATCTTCAAGATTGGTCACACAGCCGAAGCTATCGTAGCAGCCAGGGAAGCGACATACATATGCTGAATAGCGGAATTGTTCCCTGAATGAGGCTAGGAGCTCCTTTGCCACTCCAGGTGTCTTCATCGAAGTACATAGGTGTTGTCTGATGGTGGAGTAGCTTTCTAACATCAAGCTCAATAGTGTTGGATCGTTATGCAACCGAAATGTGTCAGCATCTAAAGGACAATTTTTGGATTAGTGTATATTGGCGATGGAGGGGGGTGTGGAAGAAAAGGTTGATTAAATGGAAGGGGGATTTCACCATGTCCACTAACAAATGATGAATGTTTTACTTTGTTTCGAAAGTCGAGAGATTGTTGGATAAACTGAGTAACATCTGTTACCTTGGCGGATGGAGCATGATGGCTGTTGGGCGATACCTGGGGCACTTGAACTGGCTTCTTTTGATGTTGCTTGATTTCAAGATGTTTCTGGTACAATCTTTGCATCTGTGCGAATAACACATCTGATTGGTCCTTGGCCATGCCATCTGCGTTCTGTAAACAGAACTTGAGATGGTACAGCCAATGTTCATAGGCGTACCGGCACAAGTTATGAGATCCTCTCGCTACCCGACAATTCCTTTCCTCGTGGCTGATATTCGCGTCAAGGAGTTGCAGTCCCACCGGTAAATAAGCGAGACAAGCGAAGGAAATACCAAAATGCGCTTGGGTCGGGAGAATGACCTTGGATCCGGGACCATGCATAAAGTATCTATATTTCATTAGCATCAACATTCGAAGCTTTAATAGTCCGACACAGCTTACTCGTGAGCCGTAAAATGAATGAATCCCACAGTATCGCCTAATCCTTCCTCAAGCAGCGGCTTGCAACTTTCCAACGCTCCGCTGTAAAGCCGGGACTGCTCACCAAAGTCAAGGTTTTGTCGATGGATTGATGACCCGCTTAGAACCTCGGCTTTCTTCAGTGGCTTCTTCCCATATATAAGCCAGTAGAAAATTCTAAGCCGCATTCCCCTTTTTGGATCTGTGCGGTTCCCCAGCAAGTGGTTCACTATTTGGCCGTACCTGATGAGATGGTCCATTAATTTAGCATCAACGATCTGTGGTAAGCTTTCCTACATTTCTTCCAGTCCCTTCGGTAGCAAACGAACTGTCTCGCGAAGTTCCGCAAGAGTAATTGCCTGGTGAAGAGAAGATAGAACCAAGCGGACCCAAAGAAACATGCCTGTCTCCCAACATCGTCAGCTGAACTGCTAAAAAGGGACGGCGGTATATATGTAAGTTACGAACCATCGGCTTTTTCAATTAACTCCCTCTCCAGCTCTCCCATGACAGCATCCGCTTGTACACCGCTGAATTTCGACTTTAAATGCTCTAGCTCGCGATGAACAAACGATTTTACTGCCCCCTGAACTGCAACGTGTTCTTTGGTTAGATGTAGAGTCGGTTCCTTTGCAATTCTTGCGGCAATTAGTGGCGTATCTCGACTTGATATCAGAATTTTGCAACACGAATTCGGAGGACAGCGGGCCAACAGGATGATGTTATTGAGAAGTCCATCTTGTTCCTCTTCCGCTAACTCATCTACCCCATCAATGACTATCCTTAGAGAAGTGGGTATACTCAGAATAAGTTCAAAGAGGCGTCTAAGATGGTGGGTAGATGGAAAGGTTCCTTCCTGAATATATTCATAGTAAATGTGTGAGGTTAGCTCGGGTTGCCCCCTCATTAACTGTGCGATTAGTGATGGCAAGACACAGCTGCTAGAGTTTGATCGTCGCAATCCGTAGTTGCAAAAGTAGTGGAGCACTCGCGTCTGGTTATTTTTCTCGAGTTCGCGAATAAGTGACGTACACAGCACAGTCTTTCCTACTACCTGTTAGGGATGACCAAAAGCTTTGCTAGAATCGGAATCTTACCGGCACCTGGTTTACCCGTTAACCATACAATTCGCTCATGGCTCGTATTCCCTGTCCAAGATCGAATCGTCTGGTTGCGAAAAATCCAGTTACAGGATTCTGGGCTATGGGATTTGTAAATATGGTCTAACTCCTCCTCGTGTTCCCCCTCTTTCACTTTCAGCCAAGTGAGTACGGATTGGAACTGGCTTAATAATTGAGACTCCTCGCGCTTCCTCCACTCATCCAGAGCTTTCTCGCGTCGGCTCATTTCGTGGGATATATCTGCTGAGGCTATCTCTTTGGTCATAAGTTCACAAATCTCTACTATATTACTAGTGGTCAATTTTAGCCGACGCTCAAATTTCTTCCACAGCGAGCAAAAGAAGGCATCCCGCCCTATATGGCTGTTAGTCAATAGACCAGCCAATATATTATCACAATCATCAATTTCTTGGTAAATATGAGTCGATGTCAGGGATTTTATGGTAAAGCACACCTTTGTGTAAAAAGGTCCTACATGCCTCCTTATGGAAATCAAGGATATCCACATAGATTAATGCAAGCACCCTCGTGTGTTCTGGTTTCCCTTTATAGCGATCAAACATATCAGATGATGGCAAACCCTCCGCTATATTTCTATAGGTTTGGAGTAACTTCTCCAGATGATCTTGGTTTTTGAATGTTCTCTATGGTGGATATCAGCCATTAAATCACGGTCCCCTGGTGCAGTGGTCAGCTTGATCGGTCGTTACCTGGAGCAAGAATCGTATCGGTGCCTGGTTTGAGGATGAGATTTCATTATCAATATTCTACGTTTTGGAATTTTAGCTTACCCAGAGCCATGAAATATAGGGGCCCCCAGTACACAATCCCTCTATACTCTTTGAGAAGCAGTCTAAATTTTTCAGAAGAGGTTCTATGCGTCTCATATTTCGGATCGCCTGTTTTTTCGCTAGTTCTTTTTCAATTTCACGGGCGGCATGATATATGTCTTGGACCGTTGTATGCGAAAATTCCAAGACTTCGTTCTCGTCGATGTCGATTTCCTGGAGTGTGCTTTTCAGTTGATTGCAAGCCTCTCTCAACAGGAGTCGGGCATGGGGTGAGGCAACCAGTGGTGTGGTGCCACGAAATTCGTCTTCTTTCATGAGATTGGTATTTCCGACTTAGTTTTGCACGGCTAGGGTTAAATACCTTGAGATATTTCAATTTGCGCGCCTTCACTCGCGCTGATGACTGAAAGAAGCTCTTTAGCATAGGCCGCAGCGGTCAATGCAGCGTATCCCTGCCACTTATCATTTTTATGGGAATCCGAGTAGTCGCATATGCCCCGAATGACTAAACATGGTATTTGGTCCATGAGTCCAGCTGCCTCCATTTCAAAGCACAAAATACCAAGCGCCTTAGCAAGTCTGTCTCTCGTTCTGCTATCTTTCATCACGAGATTTCCTGATGCAATAAGGCCATAATGAACATAGGGAGGGTCATTCGGTGCCCGACTGTTTCGAATAACATGTTGATCCTTAGAGCAATCGTCACACGTATCCTGGGCCACTGGGTGACTATAATTTGCCTTAAAGAGATAATCCTCGCTTGTCCCTGGGCTAGAAAACTTGTCCTTCATCCTTGGATTCCTTTCCAAAGTGCCCTGTATGATTTGATTTAGATCACCCCCACCGACTAAATATCTCGCTTGCAAGTGGGCGATCGCCGCGAGGAATATGCCGGGCGGCTTATCCAGGACACCAATTCGTTCGAATTCACCATCGTGGCCGGCCTTACCATAGTCATATTGTATCACTCCTCCACAGGTACCGGTTGGTTTGCTAATGACTACATCACCTAATCTGATATCTGCGTCTTCTGTTGGGGCACCTCCCCCGATGCCGACCATTAAAACGGACTGGATTTTAGGGAAGGTAAATCTCATTTGCATTACGCTTGCGGTTGCCGACGTAACACCGTACAATCCAGCTGGAAGACATACTATCGCTATGTTATGCTCACCAACTTCCCCAAGTATATATGAATTGTTGTCGCCAAGGGCGCGTGGTAAGCTGATGTGTCTGCAATCGAGCATCACCGAGGCGGCCGCCATTTCCAAGGGAAGCGCGCAAACCCATCCAATCAGGTAATCATGATGTCGTAATTTATTTTGTGGCGACATCATATGGACAGGGGAGGCTTGAGGCGCGGTTTATGAAACCTGAGGAAGGATGGTCAAAGAATCAGGGTTGGTTCATCGGGAAGAACCTATGGGAGGGGCCACCAATGTCAGAATCATCACAAGCATCGAGAAGAAAAGCTTACCTGCGGGACTAGTATCATATCAGTGCCACTTCCTAAATGCCAGAGAGATCAGGAGGTACGAGAAGCCCAGGAGCGTGGTGGTTGCGGGCGACAAGATAAAACAGGACAGAAGAGTTTACGGACGATGTTTCTCAGCCGCAAGACGAAAACAATTTCACTTTTGACAAGGGTCATCTTAGTCAGACCGCTTTGGCAAGGCTGTGACATTTCACTTCTTGAATGGCAGAGCCTTGTCTTGTTTTGTCTCATTGGGTGGAAATCATTGGGTCGAGGAAACGAGGGAAACCTTGGCAAAACCGCCTTGTCGAGAACGCCTTGTTCGATTAACCGCCTCACCTCTCACTCCATCCCAGACAACTGCGCGTCCCCAAGGAAATTATTTATCTCCCCTGATCTCCGCCTCAGAGGGACCCTCGTTTCTAGAGTGAATCCATTTGCAACACCTTGGAATACTTCGTCGTTGATGTTTTCCCTTCCATCACCAAGCCCTGAAGGCCACCTTCTCAAGAAGCCCCAGCACAAACGTCAGAAATTTGACCACCCAAGCAATGAATCAGACTCTACTCTCTATGACTTTACCCTTACTTGGATGATTACCCCAGCTCCCGCTATACCTACCCCTCAAAATGGAAACATGCGCTCATATATGGAATCATCTCTCAGTCAGAGCTGGGGTCATGGTCCTCCTGGTCCAGATGCTCGCCAAAGGCAGGAATTTAGTTCAGAACCAAATATACAGCGGTCGGAATTCACTAGAATAGATATTAGTGGTTCTTGTACCACCACGCTTTGCGAACAGATGACAAGCGGAGAGAAGGACAATATAGTTTGCTTTGGGATGGTAAGACCTGCGAGAGCATCCTAGCGGCGTGCCAAACCCTGACGTCATCTAAAAAACAGATTGTCGGCCTTCCTGTTGTATTTTTCTCCCCCGCATGTTCCCACTCAGCAGTCGACGTGTCTTACAGTCCATCCGATAGCGTTGTGTCACAAATAGCGAATGGGTCACCAGTTGGGCAGGTAACAGAGTCAAACATCAAAGAGCTTTTTTCTACCTTATACCAGGATGGAGGATTCGAGCTCCAACTGTGGCTAGAAAAACATGACTCAACTTCAATTCCTGTGAAGACACCACGACTCATAAACCCCCCCTCCATGAATTTCCGGTTAAACGCCATTGTTTACGGTGATGTGAACTTTTTTGAAGACATCGGAAAGTTCTTGGAGGACAGTGGTTTCTACTTTCAAGAACCTTGGCGCTGTGACCGAAATGTACCATATCGAAACCCGCATCTCCTGTCAGGTGTAGACAATGACGTACCTTGGACATTTGATCTCGAGGCACTGCAAAAACGTCCTTCGCCACCTCCGACTCCAAACCTTTTAGCAGGATTTGAGAGCGGTGAAGTGTTCCAGGAAGAACAGGACCCCCCAGGTCTCAGAACCCAACTCTACAGGTATGGGTATTTCCTAGGCTTTTTGATCTACCATTCGATGCTCATAATCGTTGCAGTCATCAGAGGCAAGCAATATCATTTATGAAACGCCGAGAAAAAGGATGGTTACTACATATTCCGTTATCCGATGTTTGGAGCAAGGAGATTTCAACCTTTGGTGTCGTTCAATTTGTGAACAATATTACTAACCATCGGGTGGATGATGAGCCTCTAAACTTTCAAGGCGGCATACTTGCGGATGACATGGGCCTCGGGAAGACATTAACTATGATCGCCCTTATTGCTTCAGACCATGGCCAACGAATCGGGAGTCAACACAACTCATCCCCACCCTTGGATAACTGTTTGCAAGCGAGCTTGGACCCTTCTGAGAATCTTTACACTCAAAAGTTTACACCTACAACTGGAACACTTCTAATTGTACCCTCATCTGTTCTTCATCAATGGGAGCTGCAGTTGACCGAGCACCTACAACCTGGGGGGCCGGACGTATTGCAATGGGCCATTCATCACGGGGCTTCGAAGATCAAATCCCGAAGACAAATGAATCAGTATGCTATTATTATTACAACGTTCCAGACGTTGGTGTCGGAGTACCAAAAGGGAAATAGCCTAATAGCGATGACCCTCTGGCGGCGCATCGTTCTGGATGAAGCACACAGGATCCGGAATCGACACACAGTCACAGCAAAGGCTATTCTAGAACTTGAAGGGGTGTCTCGGTGGGCAATCACCGGTACTCCTATTCAAAACCGCCTATCTGATTTCTCCAGCCTTCTGCAATTTTTACGCGTGTATCCCTACTGTGACCAAAGGGCCTTTGAGGCAGATATTGTGAACATTTGGAAAACAGGGGATGAGCATCTTGCCTTTGAAAGACTAAAGCGACTTTTCAAATATATCGGCATCCGACGCTCCAAAAATATCTTAGATCTTCCTGGAAGAACGGACGTGGTACAATATCTTTCGTTCAGTGGCCCAGAGCTAAAAGCCTATAGAGCCATTGAGAGTCCAATAATTAAAATGCTGGATGACGAGCTAGTAAATTTTCATCACCACCAAGACCCCCAAAATTACATGAGAGCTCTTGTCAAAATTAACATGCTCCAGAAATTTTGCAACCTCGGCCTCTCCACAGAACTTCATCCCCCAGATCACAGGAGCAACTTCCCACTGGAAAATGGATTCAGCAAGAGCTATGCGCAAGATGTATTAGATAATTTACTGAGTTCAGGGCAAGGGACATGCTCGGTATGCAACTGTGATCTTGCCTGGACTGCAGAGCCTGCTGCCTCCCACATCAATGGCTATTTAACCCAGTGTTCATGCTTAATCTGCCCTATTTGTTACAGGGCAAACTCTTGCTCTCAAAAACAAATATGTGTTGGGCATCAACCTTGTGAGGCCATACCAGTCCGTCCAGCAGATTTATCCTCTCAGAAACCGCTCTCCAGCCCCCTAATCTCTACCAAAGTAAAAGAACTAGAGAAGGAGCTCTTGCAACATCGGGATGAAAAATGGTTAGTCTTTATATTGTCCTTTCTAGAATTTTCACGCCTAGCTAATGGTATTTGAATAACCACCTAGCGTTGTGTTCTCATCCTGGACAACAACCCTGGACATAATTCAATCCATGCTTAGCAAGTCGGGTATAGAGCATGTGAGGATTGATGGGAGGGTCTCAAACAAAAATCGTGCAGAAGCTTTGAATAATTTCCAAAAATATTCCTCAATTCAAGTAATGCTACTTTCCATATTCTGCGGGGCAGAAGGGTATGTTTGAATAGTATAATGCCCATCCAGGAGTCTCACTAATACCAACCCCAGTTTGAATATCACTGCTGCTTCCCGAGTATATCTGATGGAGCCTCAGTGGAATCCGAACATCGAATCCCAGGCTCTCGCACGTGTTCATCGTCTAGGGCAAACGCGGCACGTAACAACAACGACCTTTATCATGAAGGACTCAATTGAAAATGTAAGTTGTTCTCTATTCCTTATCAACCTCTTCTGGGTACTCCAGGTCTTACATTCGATAGCATGTTATCAATATTCAGGATAGGAAGAAACATCTTGGAAATCTTTTACTAGGACAACAAACACGGGATTCTCCCAAACTAATTGGCCTGCACCATCTGCGGAGCTTGCTTAAATAAGCTACAGAATGGTGGAGCAAGTCCAAATGGGTCTCTGCTTCGCCAGGTTGCCAAAAATAAGGTCTCTATAAAGTTATGAACAGCTTTGTGCTGATTACTAATTAGCTATAACAACCCTAATTAAGGAAAGTGTGGGCGCAGATCCCTAGTCAGGTAGGGCTAGTCCTAATATGGTAGAGATCTCGAACTCACTAGAGTCGCAGGAGACGCTGGAATATTAGAGGGGTGTTGTTTTAACAGCAAACAAACCGAATACCATTATCAATTTGGGGGAGTGAGGCTATATTGGTTGCGTAATCCTGCGGTCAAACTATCAGCTCCTAGCTTTGTGGACATATACCCGTTCTAAACCAAGCGAGAATATATATTTCTAGGATTAAGTACCCGGCCTTGAGGAGAGAATGTAACACGGAATCAGTATTGATATGCATGTAAGCTCAAGACCATCATAGGTCGCCATGACCCAGCTAATGTAACGTAGTATTCCATCTAACCAGCATCTACTAAAGACAAATGAATTTTGATATCCAGAACACCGGACTAGGTACGAGAAAATCGTGTCGACAGGTGTTGAACATCATATACGTCTTTGAAGGAACCACCTGGTACGGCACCTGATAACCAACAGATCGCATTTGACAATAAGAACTCGAGCCACTGGACAGCTCCGAAAAAATGACATATCGTGAAAAAGGAATCTATGTCCTCCCCGGTGGAGGATTGACTCATCTTTCGTAATTGAGATCCCGAGTGGGGGAGCGAAATTCCGACCGGAAATACGAGCCGCCCGAAAGCCGCCCCGATCGGACAATTTCTGATCTCCGTCTGATCTGCGTCGTGTTTCTTCAATTTGATTCGCGGATTTTAGGACTGGCATATTAGTCAGGTTCGGAATTCGCCCAATTCCGCCTGACTGCGTGGCTTTTAGGCGGCGTCCTACCTCGCACAAGTCCCCCCACCGTCCAGCCTCAAACACTTGCATTTCGCCTGGGCGCATCCAGCACATGCCCGACCGTACGAAGCGGGATTCCAGTTCGCTGCGCTGTCCATGACTCTTAGTCGGGCTCGGGGTTAACTCACTGCAAATAAGCTTGAATTTAATCAGATTGACGGGGTTGGAGACGGGGGCTCCCTTGCTGTGATACCTAGTCAAGACTAATGGCGTGGTAGGTGTCGCTGTCTAAACAAGGAATGTCGGCCTGCCACTCGAGTGCGTAAAATGAGTGCCGCTACTTGGTCGACGGCAGCTAGGATAGCTAGGCTTGAGAAGAGGCTGGATGGGTTGTTGTCGCTGATTCAGGAAATGAGTGGACGGATGACTACACCGGGTCCTGAGCCATTGCGCCCCGGAGTCCAAGAGTTCACTGCGACAAGTACTCATGCGTCTGTGTGTCCGGGCCGGCCCTGTAACCAGCCGACCTATCTTAATATACCGCAGGTCCCGAGCCAGCCCGGCGATGATGAAGAGCTGTTGAGGCTCTTCCAGGCTGAAAAATTGCCCTATCTACCTCTCGTATACATCCCGAGCACAACGAGTGCCGCACACCTCAAGCAGTTGTTGCCGTTTCTCTGGCGCTGTATCGCGGCGGCTCAATGCCGGGATTGTAGCCGGCAAGCGACCCTCATGGTGGAAGTGAGAGAGATCGCCTCTAAGATTTTGCTTGTTAATTGCCATTGGAGCCTGGATATACTGTAGGGTATTCTGGTATACCTGGGATGATGAGCGCCTCTGAGTTGTTAAGGGGTTTCCTTTGCTCATCTCAATAGGATTGCCTTCACCTGTACACCGCACAAGGCTACGCTGGGCCCGTACGTGCACATGGTGGTTAGTTTGGTCCATGACCTGGCTCTAGATAAACCCGCACCTCAAGACCAACCCACCCACCCCACAGCCACTGCCCAACGAGTCATGCCCGGCTACATACCAATCCGGCCTTGGATCTCCTTGGTCCGGTTAATGGATGAGTGTAGGGCAGCGCTCGCCTCTTTTGTCTTGACATCCTTGTAAGTTAGCTCCCTGGTTATCAATCACCCTACTAATCATCCTAGGATAATGCATTTCCTAGGCTGATCAGAGTCACTACAATGGACTCCTTACATGCAGCAGAACCTGAGCTGCAAAGGCGCCCGTTGCCATCGTCGACGCGCTGGCAGCTCGGTTCCAAGCGGAGGGGCCTGCCCGACAGTTGCTGGAACGAATAAAGATTCCCACATTCACCACTCCCATGGGAAAGTCAATTATTGACGAAACAAAGGAGTATTTCTATGGTGTTTATAACGGACAGGTATCAAATCCAGGGGGTGCGGAAAGTATAGAGGTAGCAAGTGACTTGGTTATTGACATTGGACTTTGTCTTTCTGATTTGAACACGGGGGGGCACTCGAGAAATATCAAGAAGGACAGGTATATATCTATCAAGGCCGATCGGGTTGTTATTGGGCACAGTGTCTTTACTGGGGTGCCTATTGTTCATTGTAGGTACCCCAGACACTACCACCAAAACTAGAGAGACTCCTCTGACTATCGCCTTGAATGAAGGATATACTGTTATAGTTCAATTTTTGTCAGAGGTGAAAAGATGAATTGCTCCTGTTACTATATGCATTAAGGGATCTTATATGGCAGGGGGTTGGTGACTGAAGAATAGAGAGTTAGAGGAATGCAACCATCTGTTAAAAGATGATATTTAATCCTCATCTACTTTAATATAGATCATATCTATCTTAAGTGGGTTTGATCTGGTGGTGAATGTTCGGTTCCAACCGGGCGCCATGGATGAACGGGACGCTGTGGATTATTAGGTGAAGTTTCCGATTCCATCTGTGAGAATATGAAAGAGCGGAGCCACAATGATATAAACTGCTATGCTATAACTCTTATGAATTAAACCTGTAAGCAGGGGGGTTGTAGAGGTTCATTTTAAAGATATATGTGCACAACGGTGCTTGTTGTAGGGCGCAAAAGACGGCAGCCGCTATGGCCCTAGCCAGTCCTTACCACGTACTCTGATAACTTAGGTCTAAATGATAGGTATCATTATTCCTACAGCCAATATTTCAATGGCGTGCGGTTCTCCCTAAGGAGCATGGAAGCAGCTTTGCCCTTTTCGGATGGTCCTTGAGAACTCCTGGATTAGTTCCATCAGCAGGACATGATCTTTTGAAGCTCGTTTATCGGCCGAGGTAGATCTGGTTTTTGCTTGTTTATGCTGTTTGCCCTGGTTGATGGAGCAGAGGTGCATTTTCCAATGCTTGGATTATGGGTATTCTCCACCGTCTGGAATCCCTTCCCACAGTCTCCAGCTTCTGAAGGACTAGTAGCAAATTAGGATGTGGATCTAAAAGCTTCAATATGTCGCTCTTGTTGGCACAGGGACAGTTCTTTGGCAACACAATACTGAAAAGGCCCAAGCTATGCGATATATTCAATCTACCTCACAGACCGTTTCCTTGACCTATCTGAGAAGTGAATAAGAAAGCGAAATGATATCCTGTGCTCTCGCAATCACATGCCCACCTTCATTACTCTCGGCCAGCGCACCGGCCCATCCTTCCCCACAAACCACGAGTTCATTCTACGCCAGTACCTGGATTTCCACGGCATTAAGTATGCAACTGTGCTTCCCACAAACTCCTTTGAAGACTCCCTGGAGCTCCTTCGAGCCGACGAAGCCGACTATATGATGATAAATGCCGTGCATCCAGAAGCAAGTACGGTAATTAGCAAGTACATGAATGAGATTTTCATCATGGATTCGTGTATCGCCCCCAAGCACCCCCTGGCTATCGTTACCCGAAAAGATAGCCGCCCTCCAAAAAGCATTGCCGTTTTGCATCCAGCAACTACAGCCTACACAGACCTTAGCAGGCGGCCAGAAAAAAGGCTGTGCACGTCAAAAAGCCTTCTGGCCATTGTAGAGGACCTTTTGAATGGGAATGTCGATTCGGGCTTAATTACCGTGAGATTGCTGAACGTCATTCGGATATCCTGGAAGTCGATCAGGACCTGGGTTCGGCCGATGATTGCTGGTTGATCTTGGGCCGTGAGCGAATTTCGAATGCGAGACTCGTGGCGTGGAAGGACTCACCAGGAGCTATTGCCATGAGAAAGCAGGTTTCCAGCGATTGATTCCAATGGGCATATTTGTACTTTCCAGCCATAGGTTTATAAACTCTCCTGTAACCCCCCTTATAATTAAATATGTAACATTATCTGAGTCAATTATTATTTTTTTTATCACGTCTACGGATACTGAAATTGATGAGATGTGCACAACATCAGCAGGTTCATATAACAGCAGATTGACTTTCATATGATCACAGATGTCAGCAATAGACTGAAGCAGTCAGCTATTCATGATTTCTATTATCTTCTATTGGCACACAAAGACCACCCGACTTCATATTGGACACAATCTAAATGGCTTCTTCCACGGGCTCCAGGGCTTGGCAGCAACGTTTATTGCGGGAATAATGGCCTTGAGGCAGATTACAAACCAATTTATGAGATATCAAGGCCCTGCGCTTCCAAATACTCGTTGAAACAACAATCCTCCAAGACAACCGAGTCTGACGAGACATTTGGGAGGAGAAAAAGCAAAGCTGCACTCAAAAGACACAGAGAGGACCCAACAAAAAATGGAAATTGGCCTTGCTGGGTGGGTGCCTTGCCCACTGCTTGAATATATGGAAAGATGAAGGTGCTCACAAAAGCACCAATCTTGCCGAAGCCGGCCGCAACCGAATAATAGTGCCCACGGACTACAGTGGCCGAGGTTCGGGTAACCAACAAAGGAATATTGTTGCCCGGGCCTAATTCCCCCGAAAGATAGAAAAATGCCATAAGCCACAGTGAACGCGGCAATATGAGCTTCTATCGCGAGCTTCGAGTAGAATCCCGCCATCAAAAAACCCATCACACTCTGGGCAACGAGTCCCAGACACATCATCCATTTCGGACCCACCCAATCACTGACCAGGGTTCCCAGCATTGAGTCGGGGATATAAAACAAATTAATTACAGTATTCCAGCCAAATGTCTGTGATAGGGAGCCAGCGGGGAGGATAATGCTCAGAATGTCATCGCGTAAATGCCAAATCCATAGATGATAAACTGCTTTCCGTTAACAGGCGCCCCCAACGCACAACCTTCATAGGGGGAGAACTCACATCATAAATAAAATAAACTGCAGAGATACACAGGCCACGTTTCCAATAAAACTTGAGCACTAATCGATATGGAATGCGCGTTTTGATAGCATTCATTTTAAAAACCTGAGGCTCGTCCAGCTTGAGTCGGAGGTACAGTAGCAACAAGGGCGGAATGCAACCAAATCCCAGGCAGAGACGCCACATCAATCAAAGATGCTTGTTCATGCAAATGATAGTGAACAGATAGGGCATAAACACTCCCATCACAAGTCCCAAACCAATACACGAGTTGGTCACCAGGATGAACCATCAGTTTCAAGATTTCTGCTGCAGCTCGCCAGCGGACTCAACCACAATGGTGGTTCCCGTCAGCATTTCTCCCCCAACACGATACCAACCAGGAATCTCCACGCGATTAACACTGCAAACATGCTCGCTGTACCAACCCCATATGATACAACAGACAAAACCTCAAGACAGCCCTGTCTCCGCTTTTTCGATTGCAAGACATTTCCACTTTCCATGTTGCACATGTGGGTCGAGAAAGGTTCCTGATCCATGTTGACAGCTGCAACTGCCCACCGCTGAGCCTTATTGGCCACTGGAATCTGTTTGTGCTGTTTGTGCCGTTTGTCCCGTTTGCGTCGCATGTCGTCGGCTGTGGGTCTGACCCAAGTTGTTGGGCTGAACTGCCCAATCAGGGGTCCCACTAGTCCCACACGGGGAGGAGATCATTAAGTCTAACTCTTTTCGTTTCTGCCCTGGAGCTGACAAGCATCTGACCTTTTTCTTTAGTTAACTATTGTAGACGCTTAATCATCCATGGGCGTGGAAGCCAAGTGTCCAACCGGGTTGGCGATGTAAAATACATCATTCAGATCCACGTTAACCGATCAATGCAATATCATTCCACGAACAACAACGAGGGTCGTAATCGCGACGACTGCCAGATCCCATTCATAGCCCCAACCGACAAAAAATCCTATAAGCCGTACACATAAACTGAGCACGGTGATTGCAACGGTCCTATAAAATCAGTATCAGGCTCGCACTGATCCTCAACGAAGATGCACATACACTGCTGGGCCGCATATGGTGTGCTGAGTGCCACGGGGCTCCGGTGACTCGGTCGTAGACGGTGGTGGGCGAGAGTTAGGCGAACCTTCTTTTGGGCGACTGACCTCCATTCTTGGTTTTGCTTTTTGGGGTTAGCGGTGCGGATGTTGGGTCGGCGTTCGCAACGAGGCAAGAGAGAAACTCCAATTTACAAAGTAATCTCGCGCTGGGTAAGAGAGAAGGTTATAAGAAAGGGAAACAATCGTTCGGGGCGGCCCGTGCGACCAGTGGCGAGGTTATTAGTGGTGATCGGGTCTCTGCTGTTCCCAATATGCATGCAGGTGCATTGCCGCCCATAGCCCGAGGGACATTAGTGCTGACAGTCTCCCAAATTTGTACCTGGAACAGGGGCAATGCTTGTCACACCTGGCGTTCGTGAGGTAGGAGATCCTGAATATGCAGGGTGAGATTGACATCGCCGCCTGACTTGCAGCCTAATGAGGGGGATTAGTAGGCGCTGCATTAAAAAGTCGTCACCTCGTCTTGCCATATTTATCATGAAAAAATCTCTTTTGGACCTAGGGTTGTTATCTCCTCCAATATGCGATATCGCGGTGAAGACTTTAACCCGGTCGACCGTTCCTCCGAGGACTGGGAGGCGATACGGGAAGCCGAAGCCCAGGGACGGGAGCTCCAGTCCGTGATCTGGAACAAAATCTGGTGCATTACCGAGAGATATTGTGGTGGACATGACGAGCAGAGGGTGAGAAGGTCGTAGAAGAGAGTGCCACGCGGACCATGAACAACATGATGGCACAAGCTAAGGAGCGAAATTCGGAAATTCTCACAGTGTACAACGCGGTGCCTGATAGGGTGCAGCGGGGGACCTATATATCCTGTCTGGAAGATAGATCAGGGGAAACCAACTCCTGATGCAAGATATAAATGTGAATGAAGCACCCCTTCATCCCTTTTCTCTTCGCTCGTGCTTTCGATCATCATACAGTGTAACATTACAGCGCCCTCATGGACACGCCCCGCCCTGTTAATAATAGAATGAACCGATCATCGGCCCCCGGATCGACCACCAATATCAGATAATGGTGCCGAAACAACTGCATTCTTACGTTTCCAAGGGGCTGGATCACCGATTCAATGCCTCTGCGGTCGATTGTCAAGCCGGGCAAGCTTCTTCTTTAATGCTTATTAGAGGCTTAGATTTGATAGGAATCAGGATATAAAGAATGAACTAGCAGAAGGCCCAGACTTCGTGCGGAACATTCAATGTCTGGTTCAGCACGGCGTACATGTTATACCAAGACACTTTCATCCTATCTTTCATTTAGTGCCTTTGGATCGACTCTCCGAAGCTATAGTTACAAGGGACCAATATAGCTTATGTAATATATGGTTGCCCCGCAACTCATCCAACGGCATCGTCACCAGTTATAACCATCACTATCACCCCAACTTGTAACATCAGTCTTCGATCATCACAGTAACCACAGAATTACCTACTATGACTCCATTTATCCCCAAGGCGGGGAGCTGTGAGGACTTGCTAGAGGAACTGCAGCAGCTACCGCCCACCACGCGGCAGTCCATCAACTCAATCATTCTGGGTCGTAACCTCATGTTTTTTGATGATGGGGGGAACAGGGAAGTGCCAGCATTAGACCTGGCGTCTTTTCTTCTGGAGTGGGAGGAGCTGGAGACGATATCACTTGCGATGCCGGATGATCTATTCATCAGAGGAAGTGATGCAGGCAGCTACGACTGGTTCTCTTGGGTTCTCCATAGACCACTATTGAAAGCCTTCGCACGGGGCCGGTGGCGAGAAGTCCGCCTGGCCTATCCGAAACGGTATACAGAAACGAACTTTTTCCTCTATCATAATATCGAGCACTATGTGGAGAACTGGATTCTCCCGTTGGAGCCACGGCGCCTGCTGAACCAGTGTCGGTCGCAGTACTGGGCAAATAAAAGTACCAGCGGGAGTGACCGGGAAGACGGCCTTCATCAGGAGCAAGATTCACCCGACGCCGTCAATAGGGACTGTGAGCGCACGTGGGCAGAGCGAGGGATTATTCTTCAGGCAAAGGATCCAGGACCAGGCGAAAAGGGCACTGTGCTGGCGGTGGAATGGAGGGCGTCGTGGATGAGGGAGCACCGTTGGGCGCAAACAACACCAGCCGCAGTGCCCCAGGTCAGTCCGTACCAGATCTCATGGCAGCTGAAGTCTGGGTACGAAGTGCCACCATTCTTACAGCCAATGCCAGAGTGGCGCGTGGTTTTGTGTAAGGAGCATGGAAACTGCTTTGCTCTGGATGACCTCGGCTATCACTTGACCCATCATCATGGATCAACCCATCCGGTTTCGTGCAACGTTTCCTTTTTATGGCCAATGCGAGAATTGGCCAAAACATGGCGTGATGTGATCCACCCCCGCGCAAGGATTCCTGCGATTCCCCATCTCCAGGTGATGAAGGGGTTCCGCTGCAACAAGTGCCAATTTCGCACGGTCATGGAGGGCAGCTTTGTGGCACATTGCCGATCCAGCGGCCACCTGAACCTTACTAGCAACGATTCGCACATGTTTTACCAAACTCTGTCCAGCTGCCCGACGAAAGTCCGCTATTTTCCAGTGTATCCACCAGATGATTTTGAATTTCCGTTAGATGTGAATAGTGAGGATGACGAACCAAACATCTGTTTTTGAATGTAACAAGTTCAAGCAGAACTATAGATTAAAGCCCTCGGGAGGTGATACCAGTAGTGATTAAAACACACGTTTACCAAATTTCTGTGGTAGTTGGCCTTGGGTCTCACAGTCTACGCCTTGTCAATAAAAAGACTGTTACCTCACCCAGCCCTCCTCCCGCATCACCCCCCTAGTCCACTCGTCCAACCGCTCGGTCAGCTTCTCATCCTTGGCCGCTCTGCTCTGCCACCTTGGTTCCCCCCACCGTCGGAAGACCTCGATATACGAACCGCTCTGCTCCGGCTTCATCTCCCCACTGGCCACACAGAACAAGCTGGTCCACGAGCCCTTATCAGCCGGCCACATCAAACCCAACATTCGTAAGATGGAGAAAACACTCATTATACCCGACCCCGATTTCTCAAGCGACGTGGCGAGGTTCGTTTCCACCAGACCTGGATGAACCGACGACACCCAGATCTCGCCCTCCCCGTTCTGCGCACTGTCAGACCCTGGCCCATACCTCTGATGCAGGGTCTTGGTGTGCAGAATATTAGCAAGTTTGCTTTGTCCATATCGTGCCCAAGGACCGCTATGTTTGAGCGATGGGTCCATGAAATTAATGCCCGCCTTAGGTGCGCCTAGATGCCCTGAAGAAGTGAGGTTGACGAGGCGGACCGCACCGGGCGGAGCGGCCTTGGCAGTCTGCAACATTATAGGAAGCAAGTGCTCTGTCAACACCCGGTGCGCGAGATAGTTGGTCTGCCACTGGGCCTCGTGGCCGTCTTTGGTCATTTCGAAGGGTGTTGCCATGATGCCTGCGTTGTTCACCAGGCCGTGCAGGGCGGTTTCGAGGGTGAGGAAATGCTGCGCCGCCGCGACGACGCTCGCGAGGTCCATGAGATCCATTTTCAGTATCTCAACGTCGGCTGACGGGTGTGCTTTCTTGATGCTGGCGATGGCCGTTGCGCCCTTCTCTGGGGATCGGACGCCCATGTACACGCGGGCGCCGTGTGCAGCCAAGTGAGACACGGTGTAGTAGCCTCTAAGGTTCTCAATTCAATAAGATCAGCAATTTGGTATTAATAGCGAGAAAGGTGACTTACATGCCAGAGTTCCCACCAGTGACTATAAATACTTTGCCCGTGAGATCGGGAAGAGTGTCTGGATGGAAATTCATGCTTTGAAATTGGTACTGTAGGAGTATGATATGAAAAGAGGTGTTTGGATTCGGATATTGCTCTAGTCTTTATATTCCTTTCATTGAAGAACATGATGTCGGAGATAACATAGTTCCATGTAGGATGTCAGTATTGTGAGCCAGCTGCATGACTCTGGAGGCCAATCATTGAACACATCAGAGAAAAGCATGACGATTGGCCAATATATTTGTGAGTGGGGCCTTCGGTGTGAGCAGGTTGCATGACACTAGACCTGTTATGATTAACCTCCTCTATGATTGACCAATAAACCTCTCTGTCCGGCTGTGCCTCGCCATGGGACTTCGGCTTGACCCCACCTGGATCGAATGTCAGCATTGCCATTATCATTGTGGTGAGCAGGCTGCATCAATATTTTCTTTTTGAAAAAACATGTTTCATTCATCACCATCACCCCAAGTCTAAATATCCACCAGCGCCATGGTTAATCCAGCACCACCGTGTATCCAACTGGCGTCGATGCCACAGTTGGCCGAGGTACGTACGATCGCCAAGGCAACATGAGATCCCCGGCTCACACAAACAGGCGATAAGCAGCAAAGACGACTGGACGGGGACGACGGATGCCGCGGCACGTAGGCGGGCTCAGACTCGACTCAACACACGGGCATACCGTAAGATCAGGCCCTGTTGTCTCTTTCGGGGTCTCTGACCAACGGGTGCACAATTACCGAACGCTAACGGTCCATCAGGAAAGCGCAAAGCCCTCGCAAATCAAGCCACAGCACCTAAGGTGGCACCCCAGGGACCACCGGCCAAATCAGAGGAGCTGGTAGAATGCTGGGATATTGAGCAGCAATCCGTCGCCCTCGTCCCAGCGCTCCGTATCAAGCAGCAATATAACGCCAGTAATCCCCTGCTGCCACAGAAGGCTAGTACCACCAAAAAGCAGCTCGAGTTCAATTTTGTATTTCCCCTCTGCCCAGACCACCTTATCACACTGCTCCAATATAATGCACTGCGCGCCCTGGCCGTCAACCGCAGTCTCATCTCAGGTATTCTGGTCACCCCGCTTGATTGTAGTGAGGAAGTTCCGCATATTATCCCTTACCCCACCAGGCCCGAACTCATCCCTTCAACCCTACTTCCCACCACCCTCCAACAAACAGCCCCGCATGGGGACTGGATCGACCTGTTTCCATGTCCCGCGGGCCGGGACCGCCTGATCCAAGCCACCGGCACCTTCGACGAAGACGAACTGTGGGCCGACTGCATCGGCGGGCTTTACGAGGGCTTTCCCGACGATGAGATCCAACGACGGGGGATCATTGCGTGGTCGCCCCCTTGGGACATTACCGGGTGGGAAATGTCGGAGGGGTTTCTGAGTAAATGGGGCTGGTTGTTTCATGGATTACCGGGGGTGTTGGAGGCGACAAATCGGTGGAGGGCCGAGAGGGGCGAGGAGCCATTACTTTACTCATCCCCTATATCTGAGTGACCTTTTGACAGGACTTTTTTATACCCTGTACGTAATTATTGTGTCTTACGTTAGCCACGATAGTGTTGAAATTATTGTGTATACGATGAAAATGAATATTGACAGGGTCATGCAGGTTATATATATTTGTACACGCCTACAATAAAAACACGTGAATAAGCATATCGAGGTATAACTGCAAGATCTGTTAATGAGCCAGTCCCGCTCTAATTTATACACATCCAAATCCTATCGGACCTACCCTACGGGCCGTTGATTAAGAAGGCCAGATGCTGATGATCTCGTCGCGGATGGCTGCATAGCCCTGGGGTTTCGGATGGAACACGCGTGCCACCACGGGCTGCATGAGATCGCCGGTGCCACCGGCCGTGCTGATCTCGCCTCCCCCCATGGGTTTCAGGGAGGTGTCATTGGCATATGTCCGCGCGATACCGCACAGGGCCAAGGCGCCCCAGTCCCCGGATGCCTCTGCCTCCGCCTGGCACGTCTCGGGATCGATGTCACCGATGGCCATGGTGCTGCTCTCCCCACGATTCCCAATGTCAAAGAACCAGGTGTCCTCGCCGGCGTCCACCCCCCGGCCCGGCTGACACCAGCGGTGGGCGCTAAACCGGTGTGCCCAGTTCACAAACTGGACCCGACTGTCCCCACGGTCCTTGATGATCTGACCGAGGCGGTCGTTCAGCTGGTTGCAGACGCCGTTGATCTGCTGCCGCACCCCGGTGGTCAGCTCGGGCTGAAAGGCACCCCAGTATCCCAGGGACTTATCGTCGCACTCGCCCGTCATAGCGTCATCGAAGAATGGACTGTACCCGTTCGCGAAGACGAGTTTCGGGTTCTTGGCGACGATCCGGTCCAGCACGGCATTGTAGTCGTCTGCGAACTTGTCGCTGGCGATTGTGTCCTGCGCGTTTTTGAGTTCGGTCTGGCAGTCATAGGCGATGGGCCAGAAGCCCAAGAACTTGAACACACACCCGTCCAGGATCTTGAAAAAGCCCGCGTCGTTGCCCGCGATGGAGATCGTCACTACATCTGCTGGCCCCATCTGGTCGATCTGCTTGTTGACGTCCTTGTCGCCACCGCCCCCGACGCGCGCGCCGCTGCAGGCCAGATGCTGGAAGCTGTGGTCGGGGGAGAGGAACACGCTGCGGTTGAGCTGCGGAGGGTATCCGTCGCTGTACCGCCAGCAGTCCGTGTCGTCTAGAGGCTCCCCGGCCGCGACTCCAGCTGCGTAGGAATCGCCGAAGGCCACGTACGCGGTGACCGGGAACGGGTCGGTGGAGGGAACTTGTGGAAGACCTGGATCGGTGATGGGACCGTCGTCGCCGGTGTGGTCCTTGGCTGCGCAGCCGTTATACCAGGTCTTCGCTGTGTTGTCGATCGAGTGGATGATTGAGTGCATATCCGCTCGGCCGTCGCCGTTGAGGTCGGGGAAGTACGTGCATGATCCGGCGACCGCGCCTTCGTATTTGACTCCAACACGTTCCCATTCGAAGCTAGAGCCGCTGATGTCTTTGCGTCCGCGGTTGTACCAGACTGTGCCGTCGCCGTTGAACTTGTTGGTGTGGATCATGTCTGCGCGGCGGTCACCATTAACGTCTGCCCAGTGCAGGTTGGCTCGGTCCTTGCCTTCCGCGAACTTGACCTGGCCAACATTATCCCAGCCATCATCGGTGTGTATGAATCCGGTGGTGCGTCCGTCCTTCTCAACGCAGAGGTAGTCTCCCTTGCCGTTGCCGGAGATGTCGGCGAGGTGAACGGGACGGTCAAAGAAGCCAAGCCCCCGCTTCTGCGCACAGGAGAGATCAGGTGCCGGGTTAGAGACGTACTCCCAGTTGAAGTCGCCATTGTCATTGTCCAGGATGTGGTTGCGCCACAGCTTGACCCGGTTCTGGTTCTCGGGGTCCGTCCACACGATATCACAGGCGCCATCCCCATCCCAGTCAACGAGGTGCAAGTCGCGACGGTCCAACGGTTTGCCGATTTCCTCCGTCGTAGGATCCCAAATAATCCGGTTGGGCCCCCAGTAGCTCACATCGTCAGGCACAGTGACCAGGCCCTTATTCGGGTACAGGCGCATCTTGCCCTGTGAGAGGATCCACACGTAGTCCTCCATCCCGTTCTCATGGCCCATCATGTTGCAGTACCGGTCCCCGTCCGCTAAGCCACAGTCAGCAAGCTCTGCCAGACTTACTACTGGGCCGAGGAGGAGGGACACGCACATTTGATCTTGGTGGCCCCGTAGCCGATGTTCTTCCACACGTGCATTTCATACAGTGGGCCGAAGAGGCTGTCCTCCGGCAGTCGCTTGTTGATGAACACATAATCCTGCCGTCCTAGGAGGCCAAAGTCCTGTGGCTCCCCAAAGACGCGTGCGAAATGGACCCGATCCCGAGAGGCCATGTCGAAGGCGCCCATGCCGGCATGGGTTGGGCCGGACGTGTGGCCCTTTTGGAAGCCTTGACGCCACACGACGTTCAGGCCATCGCCCTCCTCGCCGGTGATGCAGCTGCGGGAGTTGGTATACGTGGTGGTTTGGCCGTCGTCGTCGACCCAGAGCCAGTCATCTCGGCCGTCCCCGTTGATATCCTCGAATCGGACACCACGGAGGTCTCCCATGCCTTTTCCGGTGAATCTTTTTCCGAGCGGCTGCCAGTATTGGGGTACGTCCTCTGTTGAAGGATGCCGATTAGCTTGGTGTTTTGCGGGGAGAATTTAAGGCAACAAAGGTAGGAAAGCTGGGGACTTACCAATCCACCCGTTCCGCCAACATGTCACGTCCCCGTTACCAGCTAAGGTACAGTAATCCGCTCGACCATCCCCGTCAATATCAGCTAGTCGGACATTGGCCTGGTCGGCGCCCTCGGAGTCCTTCCACTTGCCAATGGACTTGAAGTTAGGTGGGTTCTCGGACTCGGCGTCTCCGTCACCTTGATTGACACTGGCGTATGCAGTACCATCCAGAGCAATGCAAACAAAGTCATCCAGCCCGTCACCTGCACGCGATGTTAGTCTATGGCCCACGTGTGCGCACGATACGCCTGTTCGTTATCAGGAAGGGGGAGGGGAAGGAAGCTAACCGTTGATGTCAATAAAGTGAACACCTCCCGCGTTGCAGTTGTCGTGCACCGTCAGTCTAGAGGTGGTACTCTGGAACAGCACGTCCCCCGCGCCTGTCTTTCCAGTGTTGTAGAACCAGCCATACTCAACGTCGCCAGTATCCTCATCCTTGTGAAAGGTGAGGAGGTCATCTCGATCCTGGCTGAAAAGCCGGGCAAAGAAGAACGGAGTGTCCGGATCATCCATCTCTTGATCCTCACCCCCCCACATCGAGAACACGATGCCCTCCGCCTCGCTTGCGTGGTAATAAATCCCGTCGTCCACGCCGCTGCCGTGTTGGGTGAGTCCCCCAGCCGAGATACCATCCCCATACTGCTTCTCACAGACGTCCCCATCATCCAGGTTGACGTCAACCGGAGCAACGATCAGATCTTGAGCAGCAGCGTCCTCGATAGCATCATACCAGATCGACGCCATCTTCTCATACCCACCATCGTTCGGGTGCGTATCATCCGGGACGCCATCAGGTCCCGTGTAATCCGCAGGATAACTGATCCAGCCACTGGCACTGTCCGGTGCGGGAGGATCCATATCAGCCAGCACGATGGAAACCCCCTCGGCCTGCATGCTCTTAACCAGGTCCCGATACTGTTCATTGACCGAGATCCGATTCTTTTTAATGTTGGCATTGTCGGATGGGAGCAAGGTAGACAGCACGATCAGCGTCTTCTCCATATCCGGAGCGTCGATCAGGGTCTTGATCATTTTTCGCATCCGCCCACCCACACCAGGAATGTCGATCCCGCCGTCCCGATTACAGTCATTCGTGCCCGCGTTGATGAGGACGACGTTGGGTTTGTAGATAAGGGAGCCCTGAGCGGCTACTTCGACTTCGGCAATGATATCGCCTGAGTGAGCCTCGACGTCCTACTTTCCACGCCAATTAGTATTTTCCAGAACACGATCTGATGCGAGACATGGGCAAGGAAAGGAAAGAAGGAAAGAAAAACAGGGTCGCGCACATTGTCTGCCATGTTCCCGTTGTTCTTAGTGCCGACCATATTCACGTCCCACCCAGCGAAACGCAGCTGGTCTCGCAGAGGTTTTCGATATCCATTGCCTGTAGTGGAGTGGTAACCCCAGGTGATCGAGGCGCCCAGTGGAAGAATGCGAAGCTGGAAGTCTTCGACCTTCTGTCTTGTTTGTAACTGACGGTCCACCGGTACACCGGATACGAGTAGTGAGAATAAGAGGCACAAAAGGCCCAAAAAAGGAACTAACATGGTCCGCGCCATTGTTGGTGTTGCAAAATGGCTTCAACTCCCACGACCAACGGGGTGAGAGAAGAAGAGTATTTATCCTGACCAGTCATTCAGCCCCCAATACCTAAAGCACTTGTTTTGAAAGCCACTCTATCAGGTTCGTAGTGTGACCCCATTTTCTACTCCTTTTGTTGCCAATTATGGCCCTCGAGTTCGGTACACAGCCCGAAAACCAACAGATGGAGGACCATAATTTCCAGAATACCCTACGAGGGCCACTAGGGAGAGAAATCGATCCAGCTAACTGGACATACTCGAGTGCCAAGAGGACGGAGGGATCTAGCCGCTTCCAATCAGGTATATGAAAGTAAACCCATGGGAGCCGTTCCTGGTACCTGGCGGTCGGTCCATGGGATGTACGAGGGAGAGACAAGAAAGCAACATGGGGGCCAGCAATGGGAATCTACGGAGTAATCACCCACGGCCACGGTGGGCTGTGACACAGCTAACTCGGATTGGCAACTACTTCGCAGTCTAAGGTTAAGTAAAACCGGGATTAGACCGAGGCGGCTAGTCATTGCTTTTCTGGAGGTCCGCTTCGATCCATCGTCCGTCAGAAGCTGTCATGATTATAGAAGGCCAGATCCGGGAAGCAAGGCCAGCCCGAATAACTGCACAAAGACATTGGAGGCGAGTTCCATAATTAGTGCGAGGCAATCCGACCAAGCTAAAAACAGGAAATGCAAAAATATAACCCCAACGCAACACTAGCCGCCTGGGATGTACCCGAGTTGTTGGTGTAGTTGGTTTGGTATCATTATTTAGCCAGCAGGCGAAGAAGGCGGAGCCTCGGGGCTCACATTATTAGAACTCGGCTACTCCGATATGGGTAATCCAGACGGAGACTTGCTTGTCCTTTTATTGCCCAAACTAAGTGTGTTGGCAGGCGCTAAACAAACGAATTATATGCTTTTTGACAAGGCTTGGGGGCAAGGATGGTGTTGGTATATTATCAAACACTGCCATCCGGAACCCATCGGATATGGTATAAGTTTGGCAAGTACAGAGAGAGCCTGTGAAGTGAACAACTCCAAACACATCCTCTCGGGAACAGCCTGGTTCTTATCTCCGTAGCCACTTTCTTGGGGCGGAATTGTGGATCCAGCTGGATGGTATAAGCCACTGGCAAACAACATTGGCTTTGAGGCACCACTGAGCGAAGGTCCTTGTGTTGGGGGGCTTGTGCATGAACCAAATTCACAGGAGATTTAGGGCCCATTTCAAAATTAGGATGTGGATGGCTCATCGTGGTTGGCCCGTCGGATATGACTCAGGGGTTGGACCGGGCACGTCCACCTGTCATATCTCTCGGCGAAAGCATTCGCCCCAGGAGCGAACCAAACCAAGACTCCATTAGCGCCGACGATGTGGGGTAGCACGACTCGTTTCCAGTCTTTCCTTGCCTCTCGATGGATCAAAATATGTGGGCTGTGCATGGCATTGAAGGACCAGGAGCCGCAGGGTCAAGATCGCCAAACAAGGAAATGAACAGCATTTGGAGTCTGCCTCGCAGTATCAGGAGAGATATCACACCTTTGAAAAGGTCAACTTGTCGTTTGATATCGCTATTTGCGGCTGCTAACTGGCTGGATAAAACCGGAGATTAATTTGTTCCTGGATTTGACAAGGGCAGGACAGGCGAGTGGTGGTATTAATAATGGCCCTTCGGTAGCGTAGACGCGGTCGCTCAACCCGTGGCGCTAACAGTCGATTCTGGCATCCGAGCGAGGTTGCATTCAGGGACGGCTCTGGAAGGATCCTGGTCGTTTTGAAATCATCAGCACCTCAAGGAAATAAGCCCCGTTCGGCAACAGTAGTGTGGCAGTGTAAAACTCCCAATCTTTGGTCGACTCGAGGGCCCTGTCCGCTGCCTTCTGATTAATAACACGGACCGATGTAACACTTGACCCAGCAGGGTACTCGCCATGATCCACGAGAGAGCGAAGGGCGTCTGTACTCTTCGAGGAGATTGTCCGTTCCGAATCACAAATAGACACCCTCCAGCGTGGTATTTGGGGGCAGCAATCTTGGGCAACGGAATTCTCGAGTCTCGATGAAACACACGGTGTTGGTTCGCTTCGAAGGGGTGTCGGGCGGCTGGATAAATCTTCAGCCAATAGAAACCCAAATGACAACCCGGATGTTGGATACTATTTCCCTGGCCACTGGGCTAAAAAAAAAAAGGAGTATTAGCGGTTCGAACAGTGGTCAATAATACCCCTGGCTTGTGTGTAGATGACTTTGTTGAGATCGCCGACCGGAGCGACCGATGCGCCCAATGGGACGGCCTCGGCTGCTACTGAGCGCTATATACAATCGCAGCTGGGAGTACGGGATATTGACTCGCAACCACTGCTGGATTATTTCTATTCTCCCTTTTCAAGTTTCTTACTTGTGAAAGGATACCAACTTGGGAATCATAGTTTTGATCTACAGCGATGTGCAGATAAGCTTAACACTAGTTGTTCTGTAGTTCTGTGCTTTTGCTGATGCCATCCCGCTTCCGAGCACGCAATCATCTCCACCCGCCAAACAAGCTCAACTTCAACCTCAACCACAACCTTCATCTTTGGGCCCGTTAATGGATTTGCTGGTTCTCACTCTATGTACAGTTAAATGCGAATTTCATGGGCTTTTTTGCTAGTTTCCTTTCACCGGGGTTTGATTCGTTCATTTCCCATTGCATAGTCACCGAAGTAGCTACAGATATATATTATGAACTGTTCCCAAAGTCAAATGTACCACTACGCCAAGGTCACCAAGTAACCAAGTTGATCATAAATAGCCTTACAATGTGGTATTCTAGCAATTCACATGGTAGACATATATCTAGTCGCATATCGGTGTCCTGATTGTCTGGTATTCGACCGCTCTAGGGGGATAGAGGCTGGGTTGAACCCCCATGGGAGTCGCAGTGCTTATTTTGGAGGCTGTCTTCCTGTATGTGCTCACTTGCTTCTGTTATTTTTTCTTTTTTCTTCTCTTTATGTGTAATGCGATAGCCTTTATCCCACTTACGGCGTCCGGGGGCTTGGGTGCCGTTAGGGGGTAAAGAGGGCTGTACGATCATTTATTTTGCTTTAAAAAACTCTACCACAGCTTCTTCCTTGTATAATACTGTATTCCAGACCGAAAAAGGCTATCGTCCGTCATTCCTGTCCTAAACACCAGTAACATGGGGGATATCAAACAGAGTGTCACAAATCAGCAGCTAATGGGTCAACAATGGGGTCTGTTCATCTTGGTCCGTCTGTAGTTGTGCATCTGGCCCGCTCTCCTGCTCTACGCTCCTTTCATCCTCAGTCTCTAGCGACGTTTGTTTCCTCGCCGAGTGACGGATGGCCACGGCTAGCGAAAGTCCCTGGTGACCAGCAATAATGACCAGTTCAATCCACGGGTTATAGACCGCAAAGTAAGCGCTGACCGGACCCATATCCTGGGGGATCCCATAATCGACCGCCAGTGATACCGTAAAGAGGAGATATACTGGGATCTACAGTCCCAGGGTCCAGATACTAAGACTGCCACATTGTTGCACGGCTCGAGATTAGAAAATTTGCGACACGCTGTATATCAGGCTGGAGAAGAGGGAAATTGCGACCAGGATAAAGGATATAAACTGCGTGAACGCCAGCTCTCCCGGGGCATTAAGTGAAGGGAAGATGCAGAGGGACAGGGACGGGAGCAGTATGATCAGCGCAAAGACTATGCTGAGTGTCAGAGCGCCGTGGGAGAGGCGGAATCGAGGATGCGAATCCGCTGCGGTCCACGGCGGTCGCAAATGCGAACCAGGCGGGTCACCTAGGGTGTGGTACGCCATATACAAACACAGCCTGTGGGAATGTCAGTCTCGATTCTCTCTGCCCGGGGAATGATGGGGGCTTAAAGTATCTGGGAACGAATCCAGTCCCCTACCGCCTGGCGGTAGGCTACAGTTCACTCCCACTGACACAATCCTGCTCCCGAGCACACAATCGATCTCCGCAGTCTGAACAACCTCATGCAATACACTTAGGCTGCGTCCTAATTTTGCGCTAGTGATCAGCTGAACTGTTGTCTATCTTGTAGTCGGAGGCCTTGAGGGTCTGGGAATCCCAACCAGACACTCTCCGGTGAGCTTGCAGATATGACCTTCTCACACATCATTACCGGATTCCGGGGCTCGCCAACGACGACAAGGCTGGCGAGCCGAAGCGACTTATTTGTCGATAATCGTCTCATTGCATACCTACACCAGATCAGGCAAGATACTACAGTCGAGGAAACAGCAGCGCAGAGTGAGCTCGGGACGTCCTTATCCGCCCTCTCTACCAACCCAAGTCTTCTGAACGAGCCATCCACCAGTGGAGTCTTAGCAAGACATATATCGCTTTACATATTTGACCTTCTAATGAAGCCTGTCGAGGATGAGTCGGAGATTGACCTTGCTCGGTCTCCGGTAGACGTGGGACTGGACAGTCTGGTGGTAGTAGAGCTTCGCGGATGGCTCAAGGCTGTTCTGAATGTTAAGACGAGCGCGTTCGAGATTATGAGTACAAGGGACCTGGTAGGATTAGGAGAATAGGCACTGCATGAACTTTGCAAGCTTCATAGTTGTTCGTGACCCTGTGTTGATTTCGATATGAGAGTGAATTAGGGCCGTTCCATAGATCAGATATTGAAATACAACTACTGCATTGCACAACTCCTGGTATCATTATGTGTAAATTGAGTGGGACGAAGGTGGGATGTCGAGCTGGCCCGGCCCGCCAGCGCGATCTCAGTATATTATTCACCGGGTGGTCCCTGGTGCAGGAAAACATTTGATTGAGCAGGAGGCAAGAGCTGTATTATACACAAAAAGTTATGCAGTCTATCCATGGTGATTCCACGATAGATTCCACCACGATTCCACGTTCCCTCAGAGCCTGGGCGAATAGTCAACCTCCCATTACACACTGTGCGAAGAAGAATACAAAGAGGTGAGAACGGAAAGGCTAATCCAACGGCGTTATCAGCAGATGGCCTTATAAGACGGCAGAGGAATACGGAGGGCACTCACTGGGTGGCCCGGGAAAGGATGAGACTGCAGTGGACAGATCCAGTACCTAGACAGGGCTCAGGCTACCAATCTGCAAAACGGGTTGTTAAACGGAGGGGTTCACTCGCACGATTGTCAGGTGGCATCAGATGGCACTTACGAGACCACCATTGTCATGGACGCTATGGTCACTATGATCGCTTTGATCAATACTATGGTCATCCATATTGAAGGCAATGAGGTTGTTTTCTTGGTGTGCGCCCGAGTCATGACCATCCGTTGACGGGTCGGAGTGAATGCCGTGAGTGGCCATAGCCACAGAAAAAAAAATGGTGAAAATGGCGAGGGCAGCACGCATGTTGGATGAAGTGTCAGGTGTCTTCCGGATTTCGGTGGCCGTATAATGCCTTGCTTCTTCGATGGTGCTAGATAAATGTGGTGATGCTTTAGCAGGGAAGCCAGCGAATCTAACTGTAACGAATATGGGAGCATTTCCTCCCTGCTGCCGGACCTCTTAAATACCATGCACTGTGATTCAAATCCGGCCCTTCAATAACTGGATAAAGTTGCATGACATGATCCATTGAACTCTGTGACGTGAAACTGATATCTGCAGGTTGGAGGGGGATTGCCACCCGCGCGCGTATGAACCCGGGGACCCAGCAGCCGTCCTCGGTCGAGAGAGGGGGTTCTTGTTTTGCCAAAGTTAATTGTGAGCAATATTTCCAGGCTTTTTGATCAAGTATATGCTTTATTGGGTTGGCATAGTGGCCTGGAGACCCAAAACGTCGGTAGAATATGACAGGTACCGCGTGGATTATGGAATGATTGCCCGAGTCAATTTCCCAGTACGGCCCTTCAGCCACAAATATAGGTCACTAGGGATGTTGATCTTTCAATTATTGATCATGCACTCTGGTGGGCTCGTAATGGTGGGATTGATCCCAATGGTGTTACTGGCAAACGCTGTATGCATGTACCCCTGAATTGACAGGCAAAAGGGCGAAGTAAAATGAGACATCATTTGACGCTACCGGCGGTAGACCCTTCAAGGCTTAATGAAAACAGGTTCTCCCAACGGCGCAATCATCCGGGATTGGCCCTGGTTCGATCTACAACTGATGTGCAAATAAAAACCAAACTTGTTATTTTGCTTTTGTGGGGACTATCTGCCCCCCCCAATCAACAAATGAGAAACGCTATCCTAGAGTATGATTAGAAATGCGCAAGGGATTCGCAGCGCGGCACAGTTCCATGGTGCTTCCAGGGTCTTAGAATTCTAGAAAGTAAATGCCAGCACGGGCCTGCCAAAGAAAATACATCATATTTGCAATCCAACCAACACGAAACGGTAAGACAAGACGATGTAAATGGATATAATGTTAAAAGTGATATCACTGCAGTACTAAATTTGGCAGCGTGCGCTCCAAATGTGAGACACTGGGCTTATGTTGTCTATCGTAGGTTTTTTCTTGTAACTATTGGGGTTCATCTCGCGTACGAGGTGTTGTGTGCGGTCGACACCAGGTGAGACTCGAATCAGCTGGGCGTAGTGCTTCGGTCTGCCTTTTTCATAGCGGAGATAATCTCTGGCTTTAGGTCCTGTTTTGGCACGCCATACCGTTAATCTTTACAAGATGGGGGAATCGGAATCAATAACGTCACAACAAGAAAAATGTCAACGCCAGCTAGCCAAACAGCGCCAACATTTCCAATTTGCCCAAGTCAGCCACCCTGAACATCGCTATGCATCCCAACCAAAACATTTTCTTCCCAAGGCGGAAGCAGAAACAGGACCTTACCTGCACGTTCTAGCCGGCCTTCTGAGTTGTTTGATTCTCGTCGCCATCGGCCGCACTCGGGACCTTGTCGAACGGTACCTCTGCCGGGGCTACAACCACCTCAAAGAACATGATGGCTACGCACCCATTCTTAATATCTCGGATACTTTCTACATGCGTCGATTGAATATCCGGGGAGTAGATTGCGCAATGCGACCCACGACCGGGGTTCCCGGTCGCAATATTGTCCTGCTGGATCGAGCCAGTAACGATTACAACCGGACCTTTTTTCTAACCGGCGCGACAACAGAGGCTCTGAATCTCAGCTCCTACAATTACCTGGGATTTGCGCAGTCGGAGGGGCCCTGTACAGACGCTGTAGATGATACCATTCGGGAGTGCGGTACGAGCTCCCCAGCTTCCTCCAGTGCCATAATTCATACCTTACAGCTGCAGGTCGAGCAGCAAATAGCACAGTTCGTGGGCAAGGAGGCTTCCCTGGTTTTTTCCATGGGCTTTAGCACCAATACCAGTGTACTCCCATCATTGGTGTCGAACGGCAGTTTGATTATCTCAGACGAACTGAACCATACCTCGATTCGTGTCGGTACTCAGCTCTCCAGAGCAGCCATCATCACATTCAAACACAATGACATGAAAGAACTAGAGAGCAAGCTGCGGACGGCAATCTCAGAGGGGCAACCCTCTAGCCATCATCCATGGCATAAGATTCTGGTGGTGGTTGAGGGCCTCTACTCCATGGAGGGTACGGTTTGCGATCTTCCCTCCCTCGTCGCCCTCAGGCATCGGTATAAATTCTACCTCTTTGTCGATGAGGCACATTCAATAGGCGCACTTGGTGGAAGAGGACGGGGTGTCTGTGACTATTTTGGAATTGACCCCGGGGAGGTCGATGTATTGATGGGAACTTTGACCAAATCCTTCGGGGCCACCGGGGGGTATGTGGCTGCTACACGGCCCATGATCCAACGACTGCGGGCCATGAACTCGGTATTTACATATGGCGAGTCTCCTTCACCGGCCGTCCTAGCACAGATATCTGCCGCCTTGCGCATTATGGATGGGGGAATGATACCAGACCAAGGCATGGAGCGGCTGCAACGGCTCGCCTTCAACGCACGCTATTTGCGGCTGGGACTGAAACGACTGGGTTTTATCATCTATGGCCAGGATGAATCCCCGATCATCCCGCTCCTAGTCATCAACCCTGCCAAGCTTGCCGTCCTTTCCAAGCTGATGCTGAAGCGGAAGATTGCTATTGTTGTGATCGCTGTCCCGGCCGTTCCATTGGCGCTTTGCCGAGCGCGGCTTTGCGTATCAGCGGGGCACTCGCTGGAGGATTTGAACCGGACTCTCGCGGCGCTGGACGATATTGGGACAATTTTAGATCTTAAAATATCTAGCACGCCTGCATCTGGGGCATTAATCCCACCAGGGGCACGGGTCAAGAGTAATGAGGGACAACGGGTGTCAGCCCCGCGGTGGCATTTGACCGACGTCATGAAGTATGGAGTCGTTGATGCTACGAGGCCTTTCTAGGCGATGATAAATTGCACTTACAACTAGTTGCGGATTTTGTATGTAGAGCTTCTGACCAAAAAACCTTTGCTATTCAGATCCTCCCATGTTAAACTATACACAATTACCATTTCAAGGATATCGTTGGCTGGGGAAGAGCCTGCTCAGGTTCCTCCTATTATTTAGGGGTGGCTATTATTCTTTATTTGCCTTGCCAAGCACAGCAACGCGGGTCAGAGCCAAAATATTCCTCGCCACCTTCGAGTGTGTATAGATCCCGGCGTTAAACGCATTAGTTGCGTCTTTCCCTGAGAACATCTGTATCAACTCCTCTCCTCCTGGATGCTTACCAACAAATTCGCCCACATCATGAACCACCCCCTCAATCACCACCATAACTTTTCCATCCCTGATCTGACACTGATATTCCTCCCAATCAAACACCGGGAGACAATGCAGAGGCTGACTCTGAGGAAGCTCGTCCATCCTCCGAGTCAACGCTTTCTGGAGCTCCTGCAACCGAGCTTTCTCTATCTCGCTCCCGTCCACCCGCTTGAGACCGTACGCCAGACCCATTTTCTCCCACATCGCAATCGCCCATTTCGTACAATCGTAATGATACCACCGAACGCCATTGCGATAATCCGATGGGAAGATATGATGGAAATTATGATATCCCTCCCCCAGTGTCAGAATCGCAGCGATGAAACTATCCCGAGCAGTCGCGCTGTCGTCGTAAGACTGCTCTCCCAGATAGTGGGCGAGGGAATTGATGAGGAACGTGCTATGATGCACCAGGACCATCTTGCCAATCGCCCCGTACACAAACCCTCCCAGCCAGTCGTGGAAGAAGACCCCGACTAATACAGTAGGAATCACCCACCCCATCAGGAACGCTAGTGGCGCAAAGTAACGACGCTGCCACATGACGATCGGGTCGCCTTCCAAATCGGAGACGTCGATCCGGCGTATGCGTTTGTGCTGCTTCATCACCATCCACCCAAGATGCGCGTGGAACAGCCCTTCCTTGATACTGTACGGGTCCTCGTCGGTATCCGCGTAGCGATGGTGTGCTCGGTGCTCTCGTGCCCACCAAACAATAGGGCCTTGCATTGCCGCTGCGCCAAAAATTGCCAGGTACAGCCGTAGGATTCTCGACGCCTTATATGAGCGATGACTCCAGAGGCGATGGTAGCCAGCTGTGATGCATAGGCCGGTGTGGAAGCCATAACTCCACATGAAGAGGAGTATGCGCCCGTTGGTTGGAACCCATGGCATAATCGAAAAGGCCAGTAGAGGGAGGATAATTAACATTGTGGCGGGCATCCATTGGATCCTTCGAGTCCAAGGCAATTCGGGGCCCGACATCTCGGCTGGTGCGACCACTTGGGACAGGAGGGATCGATCATTGGGGAACGTAAACATTCAATGTTGGAGGGTGCGATGAGGCAGTGACATTGTCAACAAGGCACGTCGAGCCCTCGCAACCTTATCCTCCTGGGATGATTAAAGTCCGCTTGGAAATCGCTCGAGCGTTCATGACTTTGCAATGCAGTATTGACAAGCGGTGTAGTATGATTTCTTCGCAGTGCATGATTTTGATGGGTCTTAGCCGCAAATACTGAATAAGGTTCTGGTTCCTTCTATTGTCTTTTTTTGTCCTTTGCTCCACCCCTTGCAGATGCTTGCATGTATCATGCTTTGACTTTGAAAGCAGTCACATTGCCAATTAACTTCCATACAAGACAAGTCAGATTCTCCCGGGTGCGAACCCTACATTCATCGCTCAGCTCCCTGTCGGCACTATTGGCGTCCATGCATGCGAGATGGAGAATCTGCAGGGAAATTCCCTCCACTGACCCACTCCCCGTCAAAGAGGTAAGGGACACATGCATCGAGGTTGGCCAAACTTCCCACGGTTTTTACTCGAAGAATTCCAGGGTTCTGGTCTACCATGTTAGGCAGATACGGTGGAGACTACACCGGGCTTGGGTTTCATTCCAGCCGGCTGCAGAGTCGAAAGTCTCTATCATCATATCATCATGAAAGCAGCAGCTGAGCAGAGAGATTGGAGAGTGAAGGCGATTCTCGTGGCGCTCATGCTCGTGAACTTGGCCGCTGCACTGGACTCAACATCCATCTCGGTTGCGCTCCCCGTACGTATGTCTAAGGGTCACTCTAAAACGTCAGATCAAATAGGCAAACACAGACGATAATCAGACACTAACCCATATCCCTCACATACGCAGATAATCACTCAAGATCTCGGAGGGACCTCTATCAACGCATTCTGGTGCGGGACGTCTTTCCTGGTCGCTTCAACCCTCATCCAGCCGATTTTATGCGTCGTGTCGGACATCTTCGGGCGCAAGGCTGCAATCCTGATCTCTCTCGCCACATTCACTCTCGGCTCCGTGCAATGCGCCGTATCCCAGACCTTCGTGCTCATGCTTTGCGGGCGAGTCTTCCAAGGTCTTGGCGCGGGCGGCTTCAACGTCATGACGGAAGTGCTCCTCACTGATCTTCTTCCGCTGGCAGACAGAGGGAATTGGTTTGGGGTTCTGGGGGCATCGTGGGCCGTCGGCAGTGCCGGTGGCCCTGTCGTTGGAGGAGCACTGGCTCAGCTCTCGGCGTGGCGTTGGATCTTCTGGCTGAATCTCCCCTTCGTTGGAGTCGTGCTTCTGGTGATGCCGTTTCTACTCCGGCTGAAAACCCGGAACAGGTCGCTCTCCATGCTTCGTAACATCGATTATACCGGCGCATTCCTGTTTGTTTCATCCCTCTCTGCGGTACTGATCTCTCTGACCTGGGGCGGAGTGGTGTACGAGTGGAGCTCATGGCACACAATCCTCCCTCTCATACTTGGGTCGGCTGGTTTGGTCGTTTTCATTGTTTTCGAGGCGTACCACGCTGCAAATCCTTTTATCCCTCTCACGATCTTCAACCGCACCTCATCGTTATTAAACTACTTTGGCGCGTTCGTGATGGCTATGGTGCTGTGGAGTCTTCTCTACTACCTTCCTCTATACTACGAAGTCGCAAAGGGATACAGCATGGTCATATCCGGTGTGGCATTATTCCCAGAGACCTTCACCACTGCACCCGCTGGCATCGCAGCATCTCTCCTAATTTCCGCAAAACGCCGATACCGCTGGGCATTATGGGTCGGCTGGACACTGACAACAGTCGGGCTAGGGCTTCTGCACCTACTCAAGATCGACACGAGTATTCCCCATTGGATCTTCCTCAATGTAACCGTTGGTCTAGGCGCCGGAATCCTATACCCCGCGCTCGCACTGGCCATTCAGTCCTCCGCCCCCATGAAGCTCATGCCCATGTCCGTCACGATGATCAGCACCGCCCGCAACCTGGGCCGCACCGCTGGCGTGGCGTTGGGCGGGTCCATCTTTCAGAACCGGATCAAATACCATCTCCGTCAGATTCCCCGCTTGGCGCCCCTGGCCAATCAATACGCGCAGGATGCCTCGATGCTGTCGCAGATCGTGAAGCAGATGTCAGATGGTGAGGCTAAGAGAGATCTTCAGGCTGCCTATGCGGATTCATTGTCCGATGTCTGGGTATTTCTTTGTGGGGCGGCGGGGCTCGGGTTGGTGACGTCCCTTTTCGTGAAAGGTTATGATATGGGCCGGGAACTCTATACTCAACAGCCCCTCGAGAGCGCTCGTACTCCTACGAGTCAGCAAGTCCCTCTTGATCGGAGACATTCAGGTTCATGATTTGGGGGTTGTTTTGACTGGTTGATATAATGTAGACTTCAGAATTTAGGTAGATTAGCCCTTTGAGCGGCCAGCAGAGTTCCCCAATCCGATCGCATCCCATATATTTCACCAAATAGAATTAGAACCGCCTGGAACACATATAGTCACAAGCCCCCATCAAGATATATATTTCGTGTTCTATGGATCCTCGCTGGTTTGAGGATCCTTTTCGCAATGATCTTAAGCTCTGGTTTAACTCACCCAGGCATCTATTTCATATTATGTGGCCCAGGTAATTCACTCCCAATCTTTCTCTTGATAGGCCTAGATCTTTTCCATCACTTGTTGTTTTAACCTCGTGTTCCCTGGCCAGCATACATAATTACTAATCAATCTACCCACAGCGTGCATAGGCCTGTGCATAGGAGCGAGTGCAGTGGGACACCCTGCCTTGCGCTTACGTCATGCCGCGCCCAACACGCGATTGATCTCCGCGCGCCGTCGATCTCCGTCAACAATCCCCAGTCTCCAGTCTGGACAGATCGTGCACTTCCCCCTGTTCCGTAGTCTGCCATTGTTGACCAGGTTAACCCCCTCCAGGCACAGGTTGAACAAGGAGCTTGCCTTGTTGTAAATATGCCTCCGCTCGAGATCCCCACAACACTCAAGGTGAATAACTCTGCATCTCTCTCAATAGGAAATGACGCCCTCACTGTAATCGGTATGTTTTCCCCGTGTTGAGATGACCCCACGACCAGCAAGAGCACCATTGACAATAACCGTGATTGTAGACGATCGCACATCAAGAAGGAGGAGGAAGCAATATTGCTGCGGGTTATTGTCCCAACGAGGTATGTCCCCCCTGCCGCACCCCCAACCCCTTGCTCCACCATAACACCAACCGCCACTGTGAAGACGGGTATTTTATTGACTAGTCCCAATAGTGTCCGAGTCAGAGTACAAGATCGATTTATATGCGATCTTAAATGTCACCGTCTCTGATGATAGTCTCACCATCACTTATGTGGATGGATACGGAGATGGACAGTATGATCCTGGCGTAAATGCCATCCAGTACAGAGTCCGCGAGGGGGCCGAACAAGAAGCCACCACATGGGCGAAACACCTTCTAGAGTGCGCATATGGTCAAGCACTGCCATTCAAGCGACTGAAAGTGATCATCAACCCATTCTGCTCGGGTGCGGTGGCAAATTATCACACGTACGCCGCGCCGATACTAGCTGCCGCGCACTGTCAAGTCGATGTTGAGGAGACGAAGTTCAAGGGCCACGCTAATGAGATAGCCGAGGGGATCAACCTCGCTGCCTATGATGCGATTGTTTGTTGTTCAGGGGATGGACTGCCACACGAGGTCTTCAACGGGTTAGCAAAACGCCCGGATGCGTCGCGGGCGCTGACCACCATGGCCGTCGCAATGGTGCCCTGTGGCTCTGGAAATGCCATGGCGTGGAATTTGTTTGGGACAGATAATGTCTCGTTGGCTGCGCTGGCAATTGTGAAGGGAGTAACGATGCCGCTCGATTTGTTGTCAATCACACAGGGAGATAAGCATACGGTGTCATTTCTCTCACAGTCCTTGGGGGTCCTGGCGGATTCGGACCTGAAGACGGAGCATCTGCGGTGGATAGGCGACAGTCGTTTTATCTATGGTGTCCTAATGACCATCGCCCAGAGAACGGCGTACCCGTGTGAGATTGCCCTCAAGACTGTCATGCGAGACAAGAAACAGATCCGGGAGTATCACCAACGCTCAACAGACCAGTCTCTAAACATATCTCCCCAGCGGACCACGGAATCAAATGGCTTGTCACTTAAATATGGCACGGTTCGAGACAAGATCCCAGACGACTGGGAGGTTGTTCCCGGAGAAGGCCTGTCGAGCTTTTACGCAAGTAACATGCCGATCGTGGCCAAAGACACCAACTTCTTTCCGGCTGCGCTGCCAAATGACGGGTTGCTAGATGTCATGACGATCGACGACACAATTGGTTACGCCGGTGCTCTGGAAGCGATCATCAAGCTCCCACAGGGTCGGTCTTATGAACTGGGCGAGGTTCAGATGCGAAAGGTCGAGGCCTATCGTGTGACTCCCAGGGAAAAGGAGGGATGTATCAGCGTCGATGGGGAATGGTATCCCTTCGAGGCCTTTCAGATCGAAGTTCACCAAGGCCTTGGCCGGGTGCTTTCAAAGTCGGGCCGTGGGTTTCAAACACCGAGTTCGTGATCTACTTCCGTCATCACTGCTTGTGTTAATCGGTAAACCATCTAAACGCATAATTTTTAAACGTGGATCAAGATTTACCTCACATCTTGGCCCATGCAGTCGCTCATATAGTGATGCAAGGTTGGCCCTTCGACTGGCTGAACCTTTTTGTCAATAAAGATTATAAACTTAATATCTTTCGGGTTCGTATCTGAGATGGCCAGGATAGCTCATGATTGGACGTAGTGGCGCTGACTGTATTTTGTATGAGTGCCGCTAAAAGACGGGCTCAAATGGTCCAGACTTGTGCCTAGTGAAATGGCAGGGGGGAGGACGACCCCGCTTTTCCGGTGATCTTCGCTCTTCGCTCTTCGCGGGCCCCTAGCTCACATCAAGCTGAGAATTTCCGCTGATCCAAACCTTGTGGAGAAAGTATGTTTCGCCCACCCAGACGACGAGCGGAAGTGAAGAAGTGTCGGTTCTGTCGTCGCGACAGGCGAAAGGTTCGCCTCCCCTGTCCCTCCTAAATCCACTAATGGATTGGCTTGATGGATCCTAACACTGTTAGTGCCTTCCATCTTCCCGTACTTGGCCTGAAGAAAAGTGTGAAGCTTGCATTCGCTATGGTTATGACTGCTCCGTGGGATTAAGTGCGGTAGACGAGAGGCGGAACGAAAGCACCGAGCAGCAGGGGGGCTCTCCAGCACAGTCGAGGACTACCAACCATACGAATACAAGCCCAAGGGACACTACTAGTATTATCCTTCAAGAACCATCCAGACCCAACAAAGAAGAAACAGATGTCACACTACGCCTTGATGAACTATACGTTCTACTGTGGGGGAATCCGAATATCTACGATGGTCTCGTGAGCTCCGAATTCGGAAGAACCATGGCAGATACATTGATCATGGCCCGACAGCTGGCGGAGTAGGTAAATTGTTTATCCGGTGTTTAACATGGTGATATGCTGAAATAATATGTTGATCAAGGCACCATCGGGTCATCTTCCACTCGTTGCATGCATTCTGCGCTGCCACTACCTCCGTCTATGCAAGGAAGGAAGTCGCAACCCTAATGCAGACTATTTGTTACCGCCATCTTGCCATAGCCCTCGCCTGCTTGTATCGGGATTTAGATCCCAGTATGAACCTCCAAAATCTATATCTGTTTCCGATCCAGTGTGCACTTGCGCTGCTGTCCTGTCTTGCTGTAAGCTGATTCCGTGACCATAAGGTAGCGTGTCGGAAACGAGTCCTAAGAGATAAAATCAGGTTAGCATAGAGGACACTAAATTAATGGAACAAGCAACAATACGCTTGAGGAATACGCAGCTCCATAGTACCGCGTATCCAATTGGGATCGAGTTCACCTCATCCAGCCCCGGCGACTGGACACTGCGTCTTTTCGTGAGTGATACCCTTCTGCGGATGACAGCGCTGCTCACAGATTGATAGCTTTTGCGAGACCCTTTCTCTCCGGCCCTCTTCTTCAGAAGCAAACGCCCAACCCTGAAAGCTCACATGCAGTCAGCTGTCAGTAATATCTTTTGACACGCGGAAACCCGGATCAAAATTTGCTGCATATCTTAGCGATCTTATTTCGTCGCGATGTTAGCCTTCAACTCAGCGGTCTTCCTCTAGATATATATATATTATGTATTAAATAGTCTTCAGGTCTTTATTTCTAATCTACTCGTACCATGATCTAACACATTGGACTGTGTCAATTTCAATTTCCCCGCATCTCCCTTGCCCGGTACCCTGGGGTAGCTTGAGTATACCATGAATCAAATTCCCCTAACTACCTCGACACTTCATAATGCTCCATTTATTTTTAAACTGCGTCATGCATCACCGGGAGCTAATATCGGGATGTGGCGTACAGTTATATATACGAGAGTGTTTCAAAGCTCTCCTTCGACCCTGGGGTTCTGGCCGCCGTGATGGTGAAGTTGTTGAAAAGCTGCAAACTGAAGCCGGTCTCCGCAACAATAAAATAGTACTGGAGGCACACAGTTGGTCAATATAGGACTTTGCACGTCTGTTCGGGAAATGTGTCCGTAATACATACCAGCCATTTCCGTCGAAAGGTCTCGAGCTCGAACTCGGTGCACTTGGGATTTTCTTCCCGGTAATTGGCCTTGATTGTCTCCCAATTTCGAAGAAAGTTGGCTCTCCAGACCTCCAAAGACTTTGCGTAGTGTGATCCGGCGCTTTCTGCAGACGTGATTTCCAATTTCCTCTCAGATCCCTCAGATATGTGCTCGAGCAGCATGCCAATCGTCGGTAGGTATCCTCCAGGAAAGATGTACTTCAGCATGAAGAGGTCCGATCTAGCTTGCAGGCTATGGATCTGGTAATCATATTCATGGTTAACATACTTCCCGCACCGTGTATTATGAGGCTCCTACCCTGTTGATCGCTGTGATTCCGTCTAACACGAGAATTCCCTGCTTGGGATCCAGCAGTCGGGAAATCGTCGCAAAGTATTCCGGCAAATACTCCCGACCCACATGCTCGAACATGCCGATGGAGATGATCCGGTCATACGCTCCAGACTGTGGAGGCTTAACGTGCCGGTAATCGCAGAGCAGAATCTCAATCTTATCCTCCAGGCCTGCGGCTTTAATCCGATCGTCCGCCCAGCTCTTCTGCTCTTTCGACAGTGTAATTCCCGTTACACGGCAGTTGTAAGTCTGTACGGCTTGGATCGCAAGGTTCCCCCAGCCACAACCGATGTCGAGGATGTGGTGAGAGGGTGAGATATTAGCCTTGCGCAGGATCGTTTGGACCTTGCGATTCTGGGCTGTTTCGAGAGTCTCATTCAGGTCCGCGGACCAATGTGCGCAGGAGTAATTCATATCCGGCGATAGGAAGTTGGAAAATAGTACGTTGGACGTGTCGTAGTGGGACGAGATGTTGATTTGGGCCTGTTCGACGTCGTTGCTTCTTTTCAACATCTGCGCGGTGCTTGTAGCAAATTGATGTAACCAGCTCCGGCGGAATCCTCCGCGATGTTGAGAAAGGAGCTATCATAGTGGTCAGTTCTCTGTAAACGAGGGACAAGTCAAACGTGGGGATTGAGGGTTGCCTAGAGGGGGGGGGGGGGGGTGATACTTTAAACAGCTGGAGCAATTGATCCACCTCGCAGTCAATATCCTGGAGCATGTATGATTCCGCAAACCCCTGCACACATCAGCTGGGTCCACCCCGGACGGTTTCTGTGGGTGATTTGGGATGCGAGCCTACAAGATCGGCCCCAGATAAAAGTCGGGTCCAGAATGTTGGCCTTTTGACTACCACCAAAACCTCCCTGCGCGACTCTGCCTCGGGATCCCCTAGATAGGTTAAGGAATCATTCTCCGAGTATTGAAGTGCATATTCCACCCGCCCTCCCAGTTTTTGTTTCGTGGTCTCGACGACGCGCGTTTGCATCATTTGCTGGATCATGGAGGTTGCGTATGAAGTCATGGCGGGGGAAAATGCGACTCCGGGGTGGTGTTTCACTGCCTAAAGCGACACGGTAGACACTCTGCTTAAATGTGCCACCGGTGTCGAGTTCGGTCCGTTAATCGTGCAGCAGGATAGGGCTCTGCATGAGGAGTCGTGTTGCGTTTTGATCTTCCCTGCCCGAGCTGTGTCTGTCTTGGTACCGGCGCGGGAATTGCGGACGGGCCCCAACCCAATAACCAGCAATAGTGCGCTTTGAAGGGTGTCTGGTCGTTTGGATGGGTCATTTAGACCCGTACTGCCCCTGTGTCACAATGATCGTCGGATATTGCTTTTGGTGGCGCAAATCGCAAACTCTAAGATCATGCATGAGGGGTGGCCGAATCAAATTGACTTGCATGACATCGCATACATGATGTCCTGCATGTTGTTTGAGTTTGGCACTGGCTGCAAGAACGTCACAGATCAATGCACGTCCATGTTCAATAGTAGATCTGCGAGATCTTATCTCATAATGTAATTTTTACAGTCTGCTCTTCTATGGCCTCCTAATCAACGCAATCTACCCCATCGGGTAATGATTATCGCATACCTCCACATCAACACTCGGATATCCTCCAGAAGGTGTCTGACTCTGAAGTTTCTCTCCAAGCCGACTAATACAATGGACATCTTATCGAGACTAAACTGGTAGCTCTCCTAACTACGGCGGACGGTAGTGGCCAACCGGCAAAAACATATTTTTGCAATCCCCTGCCAGCATTAAAGCTTTGATTAAGAATCCTAAGTCTCTCTAACCTATATTTGTAACTTATAGAGTGGAGATTTGACAATCAATTCAATAGTATAGGTACAAATGGCTTTCTTTTCCAGCCAGAGGTGTGCAGAACAAAAATACTGCCTGTTACTTCATGAGGGCAAAGTTGCGCACAATCTTATCCCGAGCACGCTCTAACCCTTTTAGAACTGCTTCTTCGGTAGTGTCGCTGAGATTACAGACATCCACGGGGGAAGTTTTCAGGGACTTCGCAGCTACAAACTGCCCATTTGTATCAAGCTGGCCGGGATTCTGCACAGCTGTTGTCACGAAACTGGCAAAGCTCTCCAGCGCCCGCGAGGAGGTTGAAGTCCCCTGGAGTACATGCGCAAAGCAATGCGGCATGGCCTCATACTGCTCCCAGATAACAGGAACCCCCTGTCTTGCCGCCTTCTGTGCAAAAACCTTGCATTCATCCGTCAGAAGCTCCTCACCACAGGAGATAAACATAGGAGGTGCTCCTCTCCACGAGGGGGCAGAAAGTGGGGACACAAGCGGGTGACAAAGGGCACTTCCTTCACAGAAAAGGTCAGCCCTGGGAGGATTAGTGGGCCAGATTTCGCAGGGGGGAGAATTAGCCGGATTGATTGAAGGTGGGGGGAGGTAGTCGGACTGGACATGGGTCTTGGACGACTGCATGCTGCGTGTAAGGTCGAGAGAGGGCGAGCCTAAAGCGATACCGGCTGGTAGAGGCACCTCGAAACGCCTTCCATGGAAGATAACGACGGGGGTACCACCGTTATCCGTTGTCCGGTGGAGCTGCAAAATTGTCTGCAGGAGGACTGTTGCAAGGTTTCCACCCGCAGAATCACCCCCGAATACGATATGCGACGGGTGTACTGGACTGTGGACAGAGCCTTCCGGGGGATAGAGGAGCGACAGGTAGACCACTAGAGCATCTAGTAATGCAGATGGGAACGGGTTCTGTGGAGCAAGACGGTATCGAACGGAGAGCACTCGGCCTCCCGTGAGTTTAGCGTAGTTGGCGACAGCTTCTCTGTGCGAGCATGGGTCCATTAGATAGTACGAGCCGCCGTGAAAATATAATAGAGTAACATCGGTAGTAGTTTCCTTCATCAGGTGCTTGTACTTCTCAGCCTCGGAGATAGACGGCTCTGGAGCGTTCGGAGGAACACCTGCACGGTATCCTGTCCATTCGGCTGTGACGGGAGCAACATCCGGCCTTGAATACTCCGCCCCAGGACCAAGTGCTTGGATGGCGTCGAGCAATGCATTCCGGATTCCATCCCCGCGGGGTGCAGGTATAGTCACTCTACTAACCCACATAGGGCCTCTCACTCCTGGATCCTGCAACGTACTCTGCTGCTGCATGGATATGGTGGAAGGGGGCGAGTTGCACAATACATCACGAATAATGGTGACAGTGAGCGCTGTCCGAAGGTCCCATTTAGTCGACATGGGACTCAAACTTAGGACATGGAAGAGGGCGGTTTTAAGGACCAGAGGGGCCTTGAAAACCAGGACGCGGACGGCGTCAAGTGGGGAAGGCATGATGCTCAATACGATCGGCCTACAGAACAATATCGAGGGAAACCTTTGAGTGATGAGAAAATTTGAGTGATCCTGGCACGAGCTTGGGGAGGGTCGCCAAGCACAAACAGCCGTGTTGTCTGGAATACGAGGTCTGTTTCAAGCCTACTGCCGAACTCCCCAAATTTACCATGATAGACAGGTACAGGGACAAGCAAAAACTAGATCAAAAAATAAATCAATCTCCGCCCGACCATCGCATGGAGTCTCCCAACAAGTCGCTGTGCTTGATTCGAGGGGAAGCATACGGCTGAGGTGATTGCCCCAACACTCCCCCATGACACATCGCATGAGCCGCCTCGTATTCGAGCAGGGCAAATCGAGTCAGAGTGGAGAGCCCCAGGCCAAAACTGACTCAACCGAACGGGCCGCCATTTATCCGAGTTTACCTAAGCGCCCATGGTCTGCACAGCCTTCCAAGGCAACAATGAGGCCGCCATGAGGCATCCCCAGCTCCCTCCTTAAAGCGCCAATCCACGCCACATCTCGAGCAACTAATGAAAAAATAAAAACTCGAATATAAAAATCGGACGATACACAGTGCAATGGGAGTCCTCGAAACTCTGCCAGCGGAAATTCTGGCGCATATCATCCGCAGTTTGGACTCGAAAGCCGATTGTGCCAATCTCCTGCGTGTCTCCCGCCAGTTATACAATGTGACTTGGCCCTTCCTATACAGGTCTATCTGCGTCGTTCCTTCCAAACCAGAGCCTCTCAATCATCTGGTCTGCACAATTTTGGAAAAGCCGTGGGTCGCACAGGAAGTTCGTGAGCTGGATCTTTCCAATTCATGGCTCACCGACGCAAACTCATACGGCGCGCCCTGGTTCACCCTCGCCCACGAACGGATTTTAAGTAGAGCTGTGAAGTCAATCTGTGTCGATCGACGCGAAAAGCGAGTCTGGCTAGATAACCTTCGAGAAGGCAACCAAGACGCCTTTGTTAGCATCCTAATTATATCCTTGCCGAATCTGGAGAGGTTGACAGTGGCATTGCCGCTTCCTAAATGGAACGAGAGTACTACTAGTATCCCTGATACTTACTTTAACCGAACAATTACTCGAGCGGCGAACCACGAGGGACCATTCGAGTCCTCGTCACCCCTTACCCGGCTCTCAGCGGTTGCAATCATAGAACACCCAGACACCGACCCGTACGATGAAGCACCATACCAGTCGACCCGAGTGAGCCCCTTCTTCAAATTTCCCTCCATGCGACACTTCTCCGCGCACAGGATGTATGACTGTGACCGGTTGCAATGGGATTCCAAGGGCATGTCTTCGGTCACGGATATTGAACTCCTGGAATGCTGTGCCGAAGATGGCATGCGGCAGCTGGTTGAAAGCTGCCGTAATCTCAAGTCCTTCACGTACGAACATGACCAGAGGCAACCGGAGTTTGGGCCTATCCCACCCAAAATTCGGAACTCTCTCTGGACGGCGGCAAGACACAGTCTAGAAACTTTGATTTTAGACTTCCGCAGCGCTTTCGATGAGTACGATTACGGGGTGCTCGGCTCACTGGCAGGATTTGAAGCCTTGAAGCTTCTTCATGTAGACGCGTATAACTTGGTTGATTTCGACCCCAATTTCACTGGAGAACCCAAGAAGCATTACAGGCCGGTACCTACCCTTCCGGAAATCCTCCCAAAGTCACTGGAGTCCCTTCATCTCTGTGCTCTTGAACCCCAACACATGGAGCAGTGCTTTGACCAGCTAGCCTCTCTGGCATCCGTCGCCAAGGAGCGGTTTCCTGTTCTTCGCACCATCTTAATCACGGCAAAGGTATATGTGGAGGATGAAACACGGGTGATTTTGAAGCGTATCCTTGCCGATCCAGGGATAGATTGTAGATTTACACTTTACTGTGGCTGTTTCGATAGGCATTGGGGCGGGCCAAACTTCTCTTATAAAAAAGGAAACTGGCGTGACGGGGGTCGATCTTGGCGTCCATAGGGCGTCCATAGGCAGTTGGATCGTCAGCGGGGACGTTGCTTTGCCCATCATGACTGGTTGTGAAGGATGCATGGGCTACTATATTTCGTATTCATTTCTCCGTTCAGATCAAGACTGGGGTGGGAGACAATCATATAGAGAAACTCATGGAGTCGGCTAATGGCATCCTCTTAAACTCCCAAGGAGCACGAAACATTCACAGTGCTGGACAAGGGCTCCCTTTTCATCTGAGTGATGAACGATGGTCTAGACCCCAAAGTCTCGACCAGTCGGGTGAGGATTCCATCCAACGAATGTGGTTTCTTCATACCAACCTACCCTCCAACCAATCAGGCAATTGTGCAGGATCAGCCGGGTCCTCTTGGCTTCACACATTGACGAACAGAAGAATGCCAAGCAATTCTGGCCTCGGAAGGACCAGAGAAGAGATTCAAGGCTGGGCCGGGGATACGATCATGATTCGCGGAAATTAAAAGCTGATTTTGCCGCGATTTGGACCCCAAATGCCGTCCACTGCGCCTCAACTTCAGGCAACCCTTTGCTGGTCTGCTCTGTATGTGATTTGTCGGAACGGTTTCAAAGACCAACTAGTCATCCTCTTCGCCTCTGGGAAAACAACAGCCGATGATAAATGCGCATCATTTCTCTGCATTGGGGTTAAGCAAGCATAACCAACCCTACCGAGGTGTTCCCTGTGTCCCCCTTTTCGGTGTCTATAAAATGAAATTGGAGAGCCCACCAGAAATGTCACGATAAGCGGAAACAAGGTCCGGACCCAGGAAGGAGAGCCCCCCGCGATGCGTCAAATCATCCTCGGTGCGGCCGTGGTGGCCATCTCTCTTATGGGTTACGTCATTGCACAAGATGAAGAAAACGAAGGAAAAGAGTTTTGGATTATCAGGTCCGACTGGATCGAGCTGCTTGACAACCCACAGAAGCCTGCCACCGGGTTTCTCGAATTGACCTATGATAAGCCGGGGTGTGATGCCGGGGGCCCGTCCCTTCCGGAACAAGACGATCTCAGTGGGCGCACCACCGGGTATCGCTGTAACGGGTGCGGCGCCGGCATGGGAGGAGACGTCGACATCACCGTGCTAGAGTGGGACTCGGACTTGGGGGACTGGGGACATCATAGTAAGTGTTCTCACTCCTCATTAAAGAACCCGTGTTGACAGGGCATGCTGGACAGCATACTACAAGGATCGCGACGGGGGCGTCTACAACACGGCCGATGAACTCAAGGCAACATGTGTGCCAGACACGTCCTATCTCTACAGCTGCACGCCTCCTCCCTTTAGCATCGTGTACAAGGAGAACTCGCAGCTGCACTGCCAGTGGTTGAAACCCCGGGACCCTACCATCCCCCTGCCCCCTGATCCCAAGTACTTCAAGGCCATGTTCGTGGGCGACTCCATCACCCAAGGCATGGAGGGTGATTACACCTGGCGCTATCGCCTCTGGCAGTGGCTGGTGGATGCCGACATGGACGTCGAGCTAGTCGGCCCCTACGAGGGGACAAAGCCGCCGGAACCCGTTGAAAATGCCAAACCCTCCCGGCCCTCTCTTGACGGAGAAACCGATCCCACCGGCGTCGTGACCGGTGGGGAATATGCCAAGGAGGTCTCCGATGACTTCCCAGACAAGCACTACGCGATGTGGGGGCGACAGGCCGCTCAACTCTCGCTCGGCTGGGCGGTCGCTGACGCTGGACCGCACTGGCTGCTCATGATGATCGGCTTTAATGACCTGGGCTGGTTCGTGAGCGGGCCCGAGGGAACCCTCGACTCCGTCAAGTATGCCATCCGCGACGCGCGAAAGGTGAACCCGTACATCAAAATCCTGCTGGGAAATGTGGTGCAGCGGACGCTCCTTGTGGGCGTGAACGACGAGCTCCCCGACAAAACCACCAAGTACAATAATCTCCTCAAGGATGCCATCGCTGGCTGGTCCACTGACGATTCACCCATTAAGCTGGTCGATGTGGCTGCGAATTATGACTGTGCACCGGACGGATGCCCGGCGGGATATGACGGGTTGCATCCCAACGCGGACGGGGAGTTGCAAATCGCCCAAGCGTTCAGCAAAGTCCTGCACGAGGAATTCGACATCGGGGAGGGACCCATCACGAACACCAATGCGCAGAAGCGGGTTGTGAACCCCCCAGACAACTTCAACGTCGATACGGTTCCGGAAGGCATCAAGGCATGGTGGGAGCCGGTGTTCGGGGCGCGCGGGTACGACATCCGCGCCCGACGAGGTGCAGATGGTGAGTGGGCTCAGTACAGCACGTGGCCGTATTATGCCTACTGGGAGACCTGGGTGTTGGATGGTGAAGAGTGGGGGTTCCAGGTGCGGACATCGATGGGCGACGGCGACCAGTACAAGTCTGCCTGGTCGCGTATGCTTCCGGTTGTAGCTCACCCGAAGACGGTGGGCGGGCCGAAGAATATCCAGGCTGAGTCGACCGGGACGGGGATGCATCTCAAGTGGGATAAGGTTGACGTGGATGGCTTTGATCGCTACGGAGTTATTATATATGACCAGGCCGGGGGTGGGTTTCCAGAGACGTATGGGACCACGGATGAGGAGATTGTCATCAACAATCTGCCTAAGGGACATGTTTACAACACGGCTGTCCAGACTTGGAATGATGTCGGCGGTGGCTTTCCTGCCGGTGGGCCAGTGGTCACAATTTAGTCTCGATAAAGACCTAAGTGTTTATGTGCATGGGGTCCTGCTCTTCCGATCATCTTTTATCGCGGTTGCATAGTTTCTGATCGATCAGAATTGGGGCACCTATCTAGAGCCTTAACCAGCCGTTTGTAAATGTATTTGGCAGTCTCCCCTCTAATGATTAGAGAAACGAGTCCTAGGTACTGTAAAACCATCACCAATGTCAGAGACTAGTGATATCAATATCAGTAGCTGAAAAGCACAATGCTATTTGGATCACAGGGCATGGACATGGGATATAAGACAACAGATGAACTGCGTTTAGAAATCAGACAAAATGCGGGACAATTTATTCTTCTCGTGAGCTAAACGTATCCAGGAGTGCACCAGCCTCGAACCTGAATCCAAGATGTGCATCCAGCTCCAACCCCCGTTGGCTAGCGTGAAACAGAATTTGTCACCTTCATGGTTTGTTTTTCGTTAGTATCAACACCACCTGCAAAATCCCTCTTCACAAGCACTGCCTCTTCCTCATCATATAAGATAGCCCCAGGAGGAAGGTCATGTTCCCAATAAACCATTTCTTCTTCTCGCTGCCGAAACTCTCGGATTTGATTGAAGATCTGGTCGCAATACGGAGTTGGCTCCTCGATATCACCCGCCTCTGGATCCCAGTCGTCGAACCAGTCCAGAGGATCAGAGCCAAAGGCCACCGTGCCGTCGCGGCTCGTGAATTTCCAGTATTCGGTTCTATAGCCAGCCATCGACTGATAGCAAAAGATATTGCCACCCTCCCGCGCCTCCCAAAGCCAAAAGGGAGCTGTGCGGAGACGGTGGTCGAGGCTGTCCTCCGAGCCAGCGTCGCTGCATGCGTCGGACGATTTTAGCACCGATTGGTCCATAGGTATTGTTGCAATAATTATATGGTCGGGCGGGGGCTGACCCTCAGGGTAGTCGGTGAATACTGCTCCGTTGTTGATCATATGGAGGAGGTCGAATTCTTTCAGCCACTGGAGCACAAAATAACGGTTTTCATCGGCAAACAGTCCAAAGGACAAAAGGTTGATGCCCTTGATGCTACCCAATGAGAATATTGTTGCTAACGTTATATTGCACCCATCCAGATAGAGATGACGCAAAGTACTGGCGTTGGTCTCCACGATGCTAAAGAGATATTCGTCTACAAGTGGCATGGCAGTGAGGCTCAATGAACAGAGACGCGACCATTGCGTCCGATTATCCACCGGTGAAATCCGGAGCATTGTACGCTGAAGCTTCTTCTCACTCGGGCTCATTCCAGATTCGGGGTATATTAGGCCCAGGCTCAAATGTTGGACATTGGTCGCCACGTCCAGGGCGGCAGCTAGCCCATCAACTGGGGGGGCATGGATGGAAAAGTAATGGATAAGGGATAGGCTCAGTGTCTCGAGGCGCTGGAACGCTGCCGGGCACGGCTGGCGCAGGAAACTGCTCCCTGGTGGCTCATCTTCCCATAGAAGCCTCGTGATATTAGGGGCCGCGGAGGCCTCAATGGCAGGCAACAGAAAGTCAAAGAGCCCATTATTGCAGTAGGTTTCTGACGTAAAGTCCGGCACGTTATATGGGTGATGTGATTGCAATAGCTTGGCTGAGATCGGGTATTCACACCAGCCAAGGGTGCGATCTGCTGGCATCGGCCGCGACAAGAATGTGTGGAGATTCGGCAGCTGCCTCAGGGCGGAGAAAAATTCGTCACGAAATTGTCCAACGGTCTGCTGATATTGCGACTCGGCGGCTTCCCGGTCGGGCCCCGACAGCTCACTGGGGACAATCGGAAGCCAGAATAGATCCGCGGCGATGGTTTCCAGTTTGCCGCATATCTCGTCGGTGTCATCGCCCGCGCATCCAGGTAGTAAGGCCATCTCTTTGATCCGGTCGAAGTCGCCAGGGGACCAACACACTTCCTGCCAATCGAGCTCCCGGACGTAATGGGCAAGATGAGGGCTACGGCAGATCGCGAGGAACCCATCGCGATCATGGCAAAGCTGGGAAATGGGGACCCGACGGAAAACGATAGCCGCAGCAGTGGCAGAATTGGCGAAGAGACGACAGGTCTGGCGAAGGGCCGCGACATCTGTGCTGCTCAAGGACTCATCCTCAATGATGCTGGTGAGGATCTCGTCCGGGAGAGAGGTGATGAGATCGCGGGGATGACCCCCCTCCTTTGTTGATGTGGCCATGAAGGTTGGTCCTAGGTTGATGGACGCGACGGAGCTTCGCGACGCAAAAAAATGACTCTCCAGGCGTGAATGTTTGACGCGACCCGTTGTCTCGTGTTCGATGCGGGAAGTTTCGTATCTTGAGGAACCTTGGCATTGCCGAGCCGCCAGCAAGCGAAAGGCCGAAGATGGCTGGTGCCTCGTATTGACGCAGCCCTAGTTCAAAAGAGGCTCCAAATCGCAAGCGAGTCAACAGAGACACCATTCAAATCCAACTCACTCTCCCACAGCTCAAAATCACACAAGGTGGTCTGAATCGGGTGACGAGATACACGGGAAGAACATCAGAGCCCCTATCCAAGTCGAGTAATAAAACACATACGATGACTCCAACATAGAGAGACCTCTTTGGGGTGGGCCTTCTCTTCCTGCGATAGGTGGAGCTCTGTTCCTAGTGACGAAGGACCGAACTGGCGGGAGCAAGAATGGATGTTCAAGCAGCTGGTTGGCTGTATCGCGGTCCTCTGGCATTTACTTCAACATGGACCTGATGAAGGCCAAAAATAACTCTTTCTGCTCGCCACTGAGCCGCTTCTCCAAGGTCTCCAGTGAAACAGTGGGTACAGACGCTTCATCGTGGGCAATTCAGCCACCTACAACCATGTCAGCCTCGAAGCCAAAAAAAAGGGTGTACAATGGCAAACGGGTACCAACCGCTCAAGTCAAAGCACCGCTCCGTCGTCTCACTCCGCTGCACAAATTCGGTCGGTGGCGGTCCAATCAAGGCTACCATGCGGGCCAGGTGCTTGAACGGACCATGGCCGCCTCTGGAGTCAAATAATATCCTCGAACAGGTCCCAAATCTGATTAATGGTCATCAAGTGGTAGAGTAGTAAAAGTATTTAGGGGTGCTTGACTTACAAGGCCCCCAAGGTTCCAGATATCGATAGCGCTTCCCCAAAGCATTTCAAAAATAACCTCTGGTGCTCCGTAAATGTGAGGTTGGACGAAAGGTCCTGGATTCTGTGTTTTGCCAATCCTCGCCTCGCCAAAGTCGCATAGCACTGGGAGACCGTAGTGCCGGCCTCCAGTTGGTCTGCGGAATTTTCGACTGCTATAAATAACTCGTGACTCGTCGATCAACTTCCGAGGGCTTGGGTTTTTAGATTCTTCTGCTGCAAAATCGGCCAGCATGGACCTACCCTCCAGGCTAAGCATTAGATTGTCAGTTTTTAGATCTAATCAACTCTGGCTCATAATCCAACATTCAGATAGCGTGGGTCTATACCGGTATAGGTAACCTCCGCCTCCTCGTGCAAGAAATCAAGAGCCAATAGAAGTCGTCTGACGGTCATTTTGAGCAGAGGTAGATCAATTGGTCTGGGGTTCATTCGCATCATATCCAGAAGCGTTATGTTCATCGGCTGCAGCACAAGGCACCGATATGTGCCCCCAGGACCTTGGAGGTCGAATGAATCATAGAGCCTGCAGATCAATGACCGACCCGGGTGCGAAAAATTAACTTTCCCGAGGTATCCATAAACCCTCAATTCGCGATCTGTGGCTGTGGGATGATCTGGCAGAGAGGTGGACACCTTCAAAACGGCGTAGCTATTGACCCTTGATTCATCACTAGTCAGAGCTCCGCTACAGTCGGACTTGGGACGGCGCACTGGAGATCCCGACATAGCCAACTGGTTGAGTATGCTCCATACCCAAGCTTTCCCGTGATTTCGTATCTTGAGTGATAAACATCGCCGATCTTTGCCGGATAGTAATGGGCTGGGTTGCACTGTGGTAAAGTCTCCTCCTCGATGAGTGCTCCTCTCGAAAGTGTAGGCGCAACACTCGAGAACCGTCGAGCTAGCGGTCGCGTTCGCCGAATGTTGTTTATCAACACTCTCAACATAAACACCAATCCAATCCAACTCAGTCTTCTACAGCTCAGAATCAAACAACCCAGGCTAAATCAAGTCGTGGGAAAGAAGGATGAAAAGCTGATTGTAGGACGGAGGAAACAGCAGCCAAATGAGGCTGCCGAATCATTAGCCAAGGAGGCGACGTTGGAGCCTCAGGCATTTAAATAACATAATACCTCGGAGCCTGAGGCACGAACTGTAGGAAGTCCACCAATGGAAACAGCGGGCCGTAATTCCATTAATCATCTGTTTACACTCGTCTTCCCGTCACGCTAGCCGGTTCGGGCCAAAGTTGTTTTGGCTGGCGCCTGAAGCACTGAAAACAATCCGCCAATGCGCGCGCAAAAAATCGTCCAGACATTGCCAGGAACACAAACCAAAACATGAAAAAAATCTTGTGATATGAGAAATAAAGATCATGGAGTATAAATTATTGATAACAGAATTTTAGGTCAGGCTTTGCATTAAACCGGTAGTCAAAGACAAGTGAATCCCATCACACAGAACCTCTCGATATATATATATCAACTCCCATGTGGGCAGTGAGCGCAGGTATACCATTGTGCCCTGTTGAGGGTCCAGTTAAACAGTTAAACCATGGTTACAGATTAGGATCATAGATTAAAATTACTTGAATTCGATATTGATTCTGATGTTTTTACATGGGACATTGCCTGGACCAGAATTCCATCCCACCACCTCCTGCGGGATAGGGTTGTGTATATTATATATTTAACCACTAATTTCATATACCAAAACTGTTACCACTGGAGATCATGGTGCTTCATAAACATTCTGCGAGTCAGTCTCATGCATGCGATACATATATGTCTGCTGCGTTTGTGTCTGCGGTTGTGACGGTTGCGACGGTAGCTCGTACTGACTCACGGGGTAAGGTGGAATAGGAGGCGGCTGTGGGCTCGCTTGTGTATTGGCCAACTCATACTCGTTGGTCGGGATATAGGGATTAGGCGCACCAGGTACGGGGACATTCGGAGGAGGTACAAACCCTGGGTTTGGCGGTTTGGGTGCCTGCGTGCCCGGCTCAGGTGGAGTGGTTGTGTATTCCTGAGGTGGTTTGGGTCTTGTCTCCGGAGGGGGAACAGGTGGTGCTCCCACCTCGGTTACTGCTGGAGGAGGAGGGCCAGCGTTGGCTCTGCGTTTGCGCCCGGAGCGAAGAAGGAGGAAGATTATTACACAGGCGATGCCACCAATGACAGCCAGTCCGCCAATTACCCCGCCTACGATAGCCCCGATGGGCACTGATTTGGAGCCCCCTCCGTCGGATGATGATGATGAACTACTAGCACTGTCTGTGTTTGATCCTCCGGGTATGTCTGGTGGTGTACCCGTCCCCACGACTGACGGGAGGTCCGTAGTCTGAGAGCTGGTTGTGGAAGATGTAGTTATCGTTGGGCTCGGGTATCCGGGGGGATACTGTGTGCCGGTCGAGATGCCGTTTGATCCAGTATAGACTGGGAACGCGATTGGGGTCGTCAGGCCACTCCATGTTGCTTCAAGGTGCCAGCTGATGCCGGGGGTGTTGGTGCAAATGAAGGCGCGATAGTCGCTGTCACTGTTGGCGTTGTCTGTGTAGAAAAAGGTAAGGCAGTTTGAATTGGGAGAGGAGCTTTATGGGGTTAAAAAAGTTAGCTTGCGATCGTACTTCCTGGGTATTGTAGGGCCCTTGACGCATCGAAAACATACCATCTTGCAACGCCGGTCCCGTAGTCCCCATCCGTCCCATCAGAGCATGCGGTTTGAATATAGCCATCCCCGATGACTTTGGAGTCGGTGTTCCAGAAGCAGGTTTGCGATGGATCGTTATACGACCACACCCCTAAGTAGCGCAAATGAGCGAAATGTCAGCTGGGAAGGTGAAAGGTTTGGACAGAGATAGGAGTTCGATCCAGGGTATCCATACAATAAGTAGGTCCCGAATAAAATCCGCAGATATTCGGGTCCACTGATTCTGCTCTCTTCGCCAGCTCCAGCCGAGTCGGTTCTGGGCTCAACGCTGCATCTGTTGCTGTTTCAGGGGGGCTGGTTGTTTGTGGTGCAAAATCTCCATATTGGAGTGACAGGTCTGCGCTCAGGAGGCACAAGACAGACGGTAACAGCCAGCGCCGCATTTTGCTCCCACAACCATCTCATGCACCCTGAGGTGGAGGCGAGTGAAGGATTTTACGTGTCGGATGGACCTGATATTCCGGCAGAAATATGGGAAGTGTCTGAAGGGGGATCGAGGGGGGCCATGGCGTGCAAAGATGCGAATCACACGCCCCCACGTGCAGTGGGAATACGAGGTGCCACCCCGATCTGGAAAAGGATTGACCAGCATGGCTCACTTTCACGCCAATCAGAGGAAAAGAGAAAAAGTTAAATTGTGATTTGGATGGCTGGGACTCGTTGCCAATGATTTTAGCTGTATCTTGGCTCAAAAATGGGCTTTTGTCGTCCTTTGTACCGAACCGTGAGTGGATGCCTCTGGTGAGCTTATTTTTGCCTGTGATCCACAACTCATTTATTTTAAAAAAAATCGGAGCACATTTAATCTTGTTGCCTCATGGATTATCGTGTTTGCTTATTGCTAGAAAGGGAAAATTAACACCCGATCCCCTACTACGTTTGGTCCTCCGTATGGGACCTTTCACTGCACGTAATCCTTGTAGAGAGGACCAACAGCAGATAGCCATTACTTTTTCTTAGTGACGAGGCTACATCTTTTTGAAAGGAAGAGTCAACTGAATCACGTCTCCATACCAGAGATGGTCTTACATTGGTTATACAAGCGAAACGAAGGGCAAGGGCTGATATACGAGATCTAAAGCCCTTAGTGTCACAACCGGATTGTGCTTCCATCACACGCAAACTTTTGTGGGTTAGACCAGCTAACAAGCACAAATATTGGCTTTCCATTTCTGGTTTTTACCAACTTAATTGTCAATTTTTCCAAGCGCTCCACGAGGGCTAATTGCGGTTGTTTGGTGTGGTGGGACTCGGCGGCTACAGAAACCATCACAGGAAATATGTGCTACAAATCATCCCACATCCCAGACCACGGGACCGCAAAGTGGGCGCTTACACAAGGAGTAAACACAGGCCCTCCGTGGAAGGCTAGGGAGTCTATTGGATATAAGTGATTTATTGGTTGATACCTCGTGTTCAGTTGCGCTCTTCCTTACGCTCTGCCTCCTCATCTTCTCCATCTCTCTTTCGTCTCTCCATATACGCACGCGCCTAGAATTATTCAGGCCGTCATCATGTCGATGTCCGACGAAGCGAGCCCTTCGATTGACAAGCCCGGGCCGGGCCTCGTCTGCTGGTTATGCGCTACCATCATTGAAGCGGAACACCACGACACCGACACACCAGAGACAAACCCACTCATTCAAGAAGAAAAGGCGAGGGGTGATGGGACCAAATGGACAGACTGGACCGAGGAAGACTTGGCGTCTATGTACTTTCACCACCCACGATAATGGTCTTTCTGTTGCTGTAGCAGTAAGTAAAGCTATCCAACGACCTATTCTTGGCTGTTTGTTAAGGTGATCGCATGCAGTATCAATGTACCCGGGTCATTTCCGAATCTGCGACAAGCGTTACAATACCTATCAATTTGCGGCCGACACCGGAGAGGGGACGGTTAGGGCCCGCCTCGCCGCAGTAGAGTGGAGGTTCAAGGAGATCGCACCCAGGAAGCAGCCCGCTCGGACATACGGTGATCCTCCTGGAAAGTTGCGCCGAGCACATCTATTCCACGAAAGATGCCGGGCAGTAGTGAGCAAAGTATTTGACCCGGGTTTCTTTGAGAAGTACCAGTTCTTGCTCTTCAACGGATTGGGCGAAGCTCAAAAGCCTATGGCAGCGCAGTGTCGAGGAGGAATTGATGGATGAGTGTAATCCCTGGGCTGGGGCAAATGGGAGAGGATGGGAAGGTAAGCTAAAGCACGCTGGAAATCTAGAGGTCATAAACGAGGCGACGAGTTGGTCAAATCCTAGAGCTCCTGCAATGCGATACACCCCACCAGATCCATTGAATATCCCGAAGCTCCGCGACGCAATATTGGAAGCAAAGAAGCGGCGGCACCACGCGGTGGGTTTGGATAAAAGGAAAGAACAAAGCCTGGAGCAACGTCTAGGTTCCGGTTGGTATCAGGCTCCATACGAAACTAGAGCTTTTGTTTTCAACTATCTGGAAACGTCAAGCGATATCAATAATGCTATAACGGTATTGGGTTGGCACCTGGACGACGCCTACTGGAAACAAAGATTTCCCAAAAATCTTATATTCGAGTATCACGATTTCCTAAACGACGAGCTCGATTGGAAATTCCTATTTACCAGGGTCGGAGATTTGCAAGGAACATCCTATGGTTTGATGAACAGAAGGCGCATAATAAACACACTTGAGCATTCACTACCTCGACTTTACCGCTTCGTTGAAGAGCATAAACATAAGCTGGGCAGCGACGGAGGATATACTAGGACTGACAATGGATGAGATTATTCATGTTCCATTGTATCCCCAGTTCTCAGGTATTGATCCTCGAACTGTCTAAGGGATGATCTCCACGCTAATTTGATGCTCCCTGATTGGTCCAACCACTTGATTTCTGTCGGAAATATAGTATTTCCGTACGGTAGCTAATCGGTGGAATGTGTAGACTGTCTGTGTTGTTCTTGTCTATGTCTAGGGTGGAATGTCTGCAGGAATCGACGGGATTCGTCGATTCCCCCTATCTTACATAACTAGACGCTATGTCCGCTTTGGGACTAGTATTCTAACAATTTCCATCTCCGCCTTTGCCTCATTGTCAATCCCCCATCAGACCCAATCAATCCTTCACACCTCAATGCCGCAGGTCCAGGCACTACAGTTCAGCGAACAACACCCATCGCCACCAAATACTATGTACAATACCAACCAATCAATGCTCGTCACAAGTCTTCCCCCAGAACTCCTCCTCACAATCCTCACTTACCTCTCCCCCCCCGACCTCCTCTCCCTCAGCCTGACATCCAAACACATACACACCCCAGTCCTGAACCACCTCTACACCTCCCACATAACCTTCTACAAAACCACCCGGAAATCGCAATGCCCCGCCCTACTCTGGGCCGCATACACAGGCTCCGAACGCACAGCGCTCACCTGCCTCACACACGGCGCAGACCCGAATCTGCACGGTGACTCTCGCGACCCTCGCACCCGCCAGCTCTGTCCTGGGACGGCTTTGAATGAGACCCCATTGCTTGTGGCCGCTCGGATGGAGAGGAGGGATGTCGTGAGGCTTTTGCTCCGCTGGGGCGGGGTGGACGTAAATGCGACTGATGAGGAGGGGAGGACGGCGGTGTTTTGGGCTTGTCACTTTGGCGATGAGGGGGTTTTGGGGGAGTTGTTGCAGTGGCGAGGAACCGCCGCTGATAGTGAGGAGAGTGGCAGTGGGAGTGGGAAGGCCACGAAGGTCGATGTGAATATCAAGTGTAAGAATGGTGGGGACGCGCTTTATACATCCTGCTACGGCGGCCACGATGGCATTGTGAAGATGCTGCTTGATGTCCCCGGGGACAAGGAAGAGGGCAGGGCAGTGGATGTGAACGCGCAGTGGGGGGATGGGAATTACCGCGCGCTGACGGCTGCGGCGCAGGAGGGGTATGAGGAGATTGTGCGCATGTTGGTGGATGCTGGTGCTGATGTGAATGCGCCCTCTAGGTATGAGGATGGGTATCAGGATGGGAGTCGGGGTGGGAGCGGGAGTGCGCTGCATTGGGCCGTTGCGCATGGGCATGTTGAGGTGATGCGGATATTACTGGATGCTGGCGCGGATGTGAATTCTCGAGCGGAGCATCCGGGGCCTGCGGAGCTGCTGCAGGTAGCGGCTTCGGGGGGTGATGTGGACTCTATACAGATGATTTTAGATCGGGGTGTGGATGTAAATATTCTGGGGCATCCGCGTGGAAGTGCACTTTGTGCGGCGGCTGGTGCGGGGAATTCGGGGATGGTGAAGTTTTTACTGGATCATGGCGCAGAGATTGAGATGCGGGATGGACGGTATCATGGTGCGCTTTATGCGGCGGCAATAGAAGATCATGAGGATGTGGTCGGGGTGTTGCTGGACTATGGGGCGGATATTGATGCGAAAGGGGGGCGGTATGGAACTGCGTTACAGGCCGCTACGGTGATGACACATGAGGATACGATCCGTGTGTTATTGGAGCGGGGGGTAGGGGTCAATGTGCAGGGAGGGGAATATGGGAATGCACTGCGGGCTGCTGTTTGCGAGGGGCAAATAGAGATTATTGAGATGCTTCTGGACGGTGGTGCAGATGTCAATGCCCCAGCTGGGGACCATGGGACTGTGCTTCAGACCGCATTGGAGAAGGCTGATGAAGACGTCCTGGAGGAGTTTAGAAGTAGGAGATTGATAGAGAATAGCGGATAGCGTCTGTTCAATTCGACTCGTGTCGAGAACAGGTAGTGCCAAAGGATGAGTGTGAGGGTGGATTAATTAATCTTGCTTGTGATAACTCGGACGGCTTTAAAGACTGTAAGATTAAGAATGCGTGAATATAGAAACCGAGGGAATTTATTCACGAAATCTGGGGCAATGGTGTATCATATAATTAATGAATTTCGGGGGCTACAATTTTGGTACCAACTAGTAGGTAGCAATGGATAGCACGGTATACTCAAAACAAGTTCAGCATCGATCATTTCATCATTTGTATCTCACTGCTACGGCAGGTGTAATAATTTATCCGGCATGCTAGCAGTCCAAACAGCAAGCCCACTAACGACAAAAAAGGCAGCGCCGACAAAAAATGGTAATCCCAAACCCGCACCCCCGATACTCATCCCGAATCTAAATGTCGCTGCCAGGAGAGGGGAAGCCACCAAGGTGCCTGCAATACTCACGACCGCGAGGGCCGAGAAAAGTATCGTCACTTCCGAAGCGGGCACCAGAGAAGTGGCGTACGACTGGGTCGCGGCGGAAATACCGGCGCAGAGGATGAAGGTCAGAAGAGCTAGGGTTTTTAAGTGTAGTTGTTAGCGGATGACCATGACTGAACTCGGCTAGGAAAACATGTTGAGTTTCTCCGTGGGGGGAGGCAAAACATACATAGAATGAAAGGCGCCGGGGAAGCGGAGAGCCCCATCATCATCGACCCTACGAAACCAAACACCGCGCTCCCTCGAGCTATCCACAGGTCGACCTGCGCTGGGACCATACCACGACGCTGTGTGAGTAGTCTGCTGATCCCCGGGAGGATGACAATCAGAAGGACGAGGTTGACGATGGCTCGCAGGGATATCAGGTAGTTGGCCTAATCAATGATTCCTGTTAGCAAACCGGATCTGTAATTAAAGGAGGAGAGTGCACCCGCCTTTGAGAGACTCCAACCAAAACGCTCAGAGGTATACTGAACCACAAAATCCAGGGTTTCGCGCGCGAGCGTTGTCACCAGAAAGGCAATGGTTATTCGTGATATATTGCCGTTTCGCGTTATTAACTTCCAAACGAGGATTAATTGACCAACAAGGCCCACGTTGTCTGTGCTCGCCATGCCGTCGTCATTTTGATGTGGGATGGTATTTGTGGTGCTGTGCTCGGCATCAGACTCTTCGCTCGGGCTGGGAGCGTCGGTAAAGATAGTAGACGCAGGCGGTTCATCAACCAGCTTCGACGTGTCCGGGATAAGGGAGATGAATACCAGAGACAGAAGCTCTAATGGAAAGCCAAACAAAAGAGGTGTATACGAGCTCCCCGTCTCCATGATAATTGACCCTAGCGGGGGTGCAATCACCTCCGTCAGAAGACTAGTAGATGCTAAATAAAAGAAGGCCTGTGCTTGCCTGTCTCGGGACATGACATCGGAAAGAATAGCATGAACGAGCGCAGACAGAACCATGGCCCCTCCACCGGCAGATTTGAGGAAGACAGAAATATAGACGAGCTGGAAAGGCATGCGGTCGCTTAGGCGGCAAGCTACGATAAACCAAGCCTCGGACAGCATCTGGCCAATCATCCCCAGTGTGAGCACAAAATTACAGCCCTTGCGGTTCGCCAGATGACCGAACGGGATGGCCAGTATCAATGCTATCATGCAATGGTTAGCGGAAGCGACTCAGGCACCCCTCAAACCGGCGGGGACCGTCCCCGTACCAAGTAAATTCTCCCCGATCTTCAACCAGGCCTTGGTCATGGCCAATTCCGCCTGGATCTCATGGACTTTGCACAGGCCCTCGTCGATATCCAACGCGAATAGTGCCCCGCTGTCGGAGCCTTGGTTTTCATAGTAGCGACGACAGATGATCGATTCCATTAAGCGGGTCTTGGGGGTTTTCCGCATCGTGTCCCCGGCGTCAGCTAACCAGGCGACGATGTAGCAAAGAATTGCCACCCTCCACGTCTGCCACCAGGTTGATAGCCAGGAGAGACCACGATGGGTCTCATCCTCATGGGACCCAAGCAGCCTCGAGCGCTCATCCATGTTGTGGGGGATGTGAGAGCTGAGGTTGCATCGGGGGCCTTATCCAGGTGGGATGCCTAAGGTGGCATTATGCACACCGCCTATGACTGGTGGCAGAATCTTATCGGTCTTATCAGTCACAAACAACTGGTTTAATTTGTTCCTCGTGGCGCTCTCTACTCCTCCAATGGTGAATTTTTACTTTTTTAAAAAAAAGATTTTATATTTTGGAAGATGAATAATAATGCGATCATCTAACTATCAATCGAATTGTAGAAAACTGTTGGCTAGCTCACTGGCCCAAAACACTTGACCAATCCTCCCTTTCAATCCACTCTTCCAGGCTTGTCATTGGGCAATCAATACCCGCCTACAATGGTCAGCCAAGTTTATCTTCTGGATTGGTGGGAGGTTACTCACATTCCGGATATCCTCCGCCGTTAAAAGACTCTTATCGCCGCCATCATATCCAGGGTCCGTGGAATAGGAGAACATGTGTCCGACCTCCACCGCGAAATCGTGGTCCGGCACCTTTTCCAGCAGCTGTTCCCATGTAATCTGACGATATCTTGCTTCAATAGAATTAACTCGGCCCCAAATATTCATGTACTCAGTCCAGCTGCAAGTCGTCCCAGCCGCAATATAGCTTTTCCCTGGACCCATTTTCGAGACCGCGTAGACGAAGCCTCCCAGATCAGCATTGACCTCAAGGTGTGGGACCGGTGCATCGGGGGAGGTTGTGAAGGTCATTTCAAATGAGACCTTTCCGTCGGGAGCCGCTATCTAATGGAAAGTTAGTAGAGGCAGTACCCAATATGCAGGTTATGATGTACCTTATGCAAGTACACCTCCGGAACAAGTTTATAGCTCGACGTGAAATACCCGGTCTGCACACAAGACATTTTCGCCGCCAATGCAGGATACTTCTCCCTCACGTACCCCGGAAACACCTCTGCCTTGGCATCAAAATGATACAGCTCCTCAAAACGCCCATCACTGCATGCCATCGCATGACTCAATGTCGACACAATGAACCCATTCTTGTCCAGCGAGTCGACAACAGCCGCCGCCGCGTCCGCGATATTTTTCCCCTGTTGCAGCTCCACATCATACGCGTACCTACGACAGGAGATCCCAGCCTCTACAGCCTTAGCCCGACAGTCAGGTCGAAAGAACGGTTCCCAGTAATTCGTCACGCTGAAGATCAGGTTCGCCCCCTGGAATGCGGTGACAAGGCTCTGGACGTTGTTAAGATCCGCAGAGAAAATCTCGGCGCCTTGGGCCGAAAGTTGCCCCGCTTTTGGAGACGACGGGTCGCGGGTGATGCCACGGACGTGGTAGGTTGGGTCTTGGAGGAAGCGGCGGGCGACGGAGCCGCCTTGGTTGCCTGTGATACCGACTATGACGACGGTTTTGGTCGCTGTCATGGTTTCTGTTGGTTGTTGGTATGATGCTGTTGGTGTTGGGGGAGAGGAGACGGTCAGTCGGGCTTGGAGTTTGGGGTCATATCGAATGAGGCCACAGGCGGCTCGTATCCACCATCGTGGCCCGAAAGGGTTTAGATAGAGTTGGCGCACTCTGCCGAAACTTTTTGCAATCAATTCAGCAGGCTGCCAAAATTTTCGACGAAGGTGATCGAGATCCATGGCTCTCATCTCATCAAGTCATCTCGATAGCCCTATCCAAAGAGTCGCGGGATTCCGGGATGCCACAAGGTACAATGAAGGTAGTTTGTTCTGAGCTCTCTAGTTCGTTGTAGGCCGTTAGACCCGACGAGATGCTCCCAATTGACATTGATGGGCAATAATGCTCATTTCTCATCAGCAGGAGGGTGGTTTTTATGGTCTGACTTATGGTCCAATGGCCGTCAGCATATCGTGCCCGGGAAGTGGGGGGAATCCCTGCGAAAGCTTTCGAGACTCCAAGCGCCTCGACCGGACTCCCGCCCTTGACCATGGGACTGATGTCGATCCGTGCCTAGCACAGACCTAGTGTCAATCCGGGGTATAATACTGGGGCAGTGGGGTCGTTGAAGAGTTCACCAGTGCTCGCCTCTGCTATCCACTGACATCTTGGGTTCTTTTGACTACCAGCGACCATGGCGAAACCTACCACGCAGACTCTAGGCACAGTCCAGCTACGCCATGAGGAAACGAACGAAGTGATTCTGGTCCCAACGCCCTCCAATGATTCAAATGACCCTTTGAACCGGTAGGATACCTGGAAAAACAAGAGTGGCAACAAGAACCCAGCCTAATTCTAGCACAGGTCGCCCGCCCAGAAGTACTACCTCCTCGCTCTGGTTTCGTTCGGCACTTTTCTCGTCAATTTCGTCGCCGTGGGACCTTCAGTCGCTCTTCCATCCGTCGCCATCTCGTTTTTCGGCGCAGGTCCTAACCTCGCCACCGATATTTCGTCCAAGGCCTCATATTTCCAAACAACCCCGTCGTTGATGATCGGGGTTGGCAACCTTATCTGGGTTCCACTGGCAACAAAATACGGCAAGAGGCATGTCTATATCCTTTCCTTTCTCCTCATGACCGTGTCCTCTGTCTGGTGTGGGGTGGCGAAAAGCTTTGGGAGCGAGGTTGCCGCCAGGATTGTGTTGGAAACTGCGTGTGGTGCTCCGGAGATCGTCGCTCCTCTGACCTTGACCGATATTTTCTTCCTCCACCAGTGAGGGACGGTAATGGTGTAAGTTACTGATGCCTGCAATATGTGCGACCGTATCTAACGCATGGAATAGGATATATACGTGTGCTCTGTCGTGTGGCCTCGGCGCTGGGGTGGTCAACTCCGGCCTAATCACAATGCATCATACCTGGCGCGACATTTACTGGCTATGCACCGCGCTCATAGGTTTTCACGACCGTCTTGGTCTGTTAACCTTTCCCGAAACTAGCTATAAGTGACAGGCCGCTATTGACGAACTCGATGCCTCAGACGTTAAAGGGGCCGAGAGCAATGTCGAAGCCGCCCCCTCCCCCTTACCCGCAAAAAGAACCTTCGTCCAGAATTTACGCCTCTTCTCTGGGACCTACACAGATGAATCTTTTCTGATGCTCATTGGTCCCACCAATCGTCGCTCTTGCTCTTCCCGCAGTTTTGTGGGCTGCCCTAATCAATTCGGTCACCATCAGGGTAATTGCCATCGTCTCTGCCAATTTCGCTAACGCGTTCTCGAAAATCTACGGCTTCGAAACCTGGCAGGTGGGACTAACATTTATATCTACCATTATCGGATCCCTGGTCGCCATTTTCGTGGGTGGCCATTTGTCGGATTATATCGCCGACAAATTGACTGGGCGCAACGGGGGCGTGCGATCCCCGGAAATGCGACGTCCTACTCTTGTTGTGAGCCTCATCACGGGTCCGTTAGCTTGTATCTTGTATGTAGTGGGTTGTGGGAAGCAGTTGCCCTGGATATGTGCCGTCTTCGGCATTGGTCTTGGTAAGCGGATTCTGCGGTTTATACTGTTCATGCGAGCTAATTATCATGTCTCAGTCAACTTCACTACTGTCCAATCATCCAACATCGGTTTGGTATATATTCTAGACTCGTACCGACCCATTGCTGGAGAAGTCATTGTGACTCAGTGTGTCTTTAAACGTTGGTCTGTCCAGGAAAGAAAACCCACATTCTCACAGGAGCAATGACTAACCGGGCCACTTAATTGTAGCTATTTTCGGATTCCTACTCAGCTTCTACGTTGATACTTGGATCAACCAGTCGGGGTATATTCACGTCTTTGGCACTCTGGCGGGCATATCTGCTGCGGTCTTTATCTGCGTGTTCCCCTACTACTTTTGGGGCGGGGAGCTTCGACACATGACGTGGCAATGGGGGTTGGTGAGAAAACTCCTCCATTGGAATCCGGATCTTGAAGGGAGAGAGTGACGGTCTTACAGACATTTCCGGGGCTTTGTCTTGCTAAAATGAGATGTGTCCAAAAGATACACGGTTGGCTGGGATATGTACTTGAGGACAAGAATGCTCAAGGGGTAGTTGGAGGGGTTTACGATAGCTAACGCAATGCCTTCAGTGTTGGTAGTACAGTAATGGAGCACACAGCTGCTCGTCTTTCTATTTATTGGCCATTCAGAATTGACCGTATTCAGTCCTCCCTACTCCTCTCTCATGCATCTGCGGGGAGCCGATCAACTGCTGTGTAACAACCGGCATTCCGGTACCCGGGTGATACTTCGGCGTGCCGGTATTGAACCATAACCACAAATTCGCACTAGCGATACCGCTAACTGTAATTAAAAACACCTAGCTTGTATTTGCATTTGGCCTCATATCAACTCTCCGCTCCCCCAACTTTTGATGAGGGCTATCCGGAATATCGAAATTCGAGCAAAGGGTTGTTAAGAGTACGGAATAATAAAGGGTGTTGAGTTATTTTATCCTTCTCCTTTAAATAAGCATACTCTATTCTCTTAACTGTGTAGAAGATAGGGATGGTTAACCATGCTGGCTGCGGGAATTAGTGGCACAACAACTATAGATATATACAGTTTGCTTTGACTAAGTTAAATGATAATGTCTGCTACCCCAATCACTGTCTGCGTCAACCGCACACCATCTCCGAGGACGTCTCTACTGTACTGTTCAAAGAAAGCACGAGCACTATCCTGATCCTCGAAACCAAACGTCCCTAGTCCCTTGTATTGGGGCCACGACCCCCCAGAGAATTTCGTGTCGTGGAAGAAGTTGGGGGTTTTGGGGGTCACATCCCGCCATAGAATATACGTGTGTAGCCGACTGTCCGAAGCTGAAATACTCTTCAACTTAGTAGCTCGCTCTGTGAACCACACCGGAGAAAATTCATCTTCAGCATTTTCCCTCTTGTGGTAAACAAGGCACTAGACGGGATCGACTTTAGACCCCTCGACAGCCTCGCTCTTCGAGTATTTCTCCCCCTGTGCCATGAGACACCCTTCCTAGTCGAGCCTGCAAAATATATGCTTGCCGGCGTTTTCAAGGTATCCAGGGCCCTGAAACCCAGAGTGAACAACAAATAAACTGGGCCAAGTAAGGCAAGTAACATAATCCCAGGATGGACGTTCGGTGCCCTGGACCGCTTCTTCAGAATTCTGGAGTTGAATATATCGGCAAATTACAGGGGCGTTCTCAGCTGCCTTGCGAGTCATGTCGTGAACGGACTTATATTCGTGTTTGAACCGTTCCTGTGTCCATTCCGGAATACGGGTGACTGATATGAACCATGTCACCTCACCACGTGTATCGAAAATCCTGTCGGATGTACTCGTTAAGCAGAAATCCGGGAGCCCAATCTGGGTTTGGCTGATAAAGTCTTTCGGATCCCTCAGTTTGGCAAAGGTCTCTTCCCTCACCTTGACGTGTTCTGGTTCTTGTGAGTAAAGTTTCAGTAGACTAGCAGTGCTCGCTGGACTGGTCCGCGCTAGGAAAATTCGTCGGCGGGTATCGGCATAGGTGGCCAACACATCCGGAGTGACTCCCTGCAATACGACCTGTCGCAAAGACAAGGCCAGATGAGCGGCATCAAGAAGGCCGGTGATGAGCCCGAGGCCCCCAACAGGGCCATTCATCTGTGAAATAAGGTCAGTTCTGTTTCGCCTGTGGATAGTAGGCATCTCTAAACTCACATGAGCAGCGTCACCCGCTAGCAAAACATGCCCTTCCCGGAATCGAGTCGCACACCGCTGGTGTACAACATAGGGCGCGATTTCTTCTTACTGGGCTTCACCCGTGTTGCCTGGAAGGAAACCACTCAATCGATTCTTGACCAGTTGGATAGTAGCGTCGTCGAGTGAACCAATCATTTCGGGATCTGGTTTGGTGACTCCGGTTGCAAATCGCCAACTCGTGCCCTTGCCGCATTTTACAACGATACCCCAGTCTATGGGGTCAACGATGAAGTTTGCAGCTTTCCATCCCGCCGCGCGCAGAGAATACTGGAAATTGACGGCCACAAATTGCAGCGTCTCGAACGTGTATCCTTCGAGACGAATACCAAGGGCCTTTCTCACCGAACTACGGCTACCGTCTGCACCGATCAAATACCGATGTGTTCGTTTCGTTTCGCGGTTATCGTTGCTGTTTCTTGTCCAGTATGCAACAGATCCATCGCGTTGCTCTAGTCGTTGGAATAGTTCATTAAATAGGATCTCCGCGTTACCGGTTTCCAATACTTTCTTTCTGAGAATCTCTCCGAGTTCTGGCTGAGACAGACACACGGCGAAGGTAGGGTTGTTCGGGGGAGGGTCAATGCCGGCTCGAAGGGTTCCGTTCGCGTCTCTCCAGTCGCATCCATCCGCATTTTTTTCTCCGGCTGCGATCAAATCATCGACAATGCCTGCTTTTGCAAACTCTTCCAACACCGGTGGAAAATAACTTCGTTTCATTACTTGGTGTGCCCTCAAGGGAAGAAGGAAGGGGTGACTGACGCAACTGCACGAGGAGACTGGTTGATCTCCGCCGTAGCCTCGATGACTGTGACATGTATCCCAGCTTGTGCCAGCAGTAGAGGAGTAAACGGTCCAACGGGGCCTGCACCGATCACTGCCACTGTATTTTGGATATCCGCCTACACAGCCAAGCATTAGCGTTGTATCCCGTTGCCTTTCTCGGGCATAACACTACCATCTCTCCTAAGCTTTTCGATCCCCAGGCAATTAAAATCCTGGTAGCAATCTGGGCGAAAAAAAAGCTCTCCAGCATACTTAGAGGGCTACCGGCCCCTGTTAAAGAGGGGTGTGCCCAGTGCTGCGGAGACGGAAACCCGCCGGGAAGTGGAGCGCAAAACCCTCGTTTTGTAAATTCGTTACAAGTGGGGTTTTCGGCTCGGGCATCGGAAACCCACGACACTATTTTATCAGTAGAAGAGCCGCCCAGTGGTTCACAGCAACATGGCCTGCTGGCCCAATGGCAAGGCGCTTGACTACGAATCAAGAGATTGCAGGTTCGATCCCTGCGTAGGTCATTTTTTTGCTCTTCATTGGTCATTCTTCTTACTTTTTATTGGTCGAGGCAATTCTTTATACCTACTCCCGACTTATTGAATGGTGTGGGGTATGGATAGAATATTACAAGTGGTTGTGGAGGTACTAAGTAGCTTTGAGGATATTCGTTACAAAATCTAACCTCGTAAATCTAGGAAACAACATGCTCTGGACGAAGTGTGCTAAGAGTAGACATAAGATCACAAATAGCGGCCGTCAAAGGATGGATTCTATCCCTCAACTCCTTGCACTGCAGCATGTCTCCTACATAAAGCATGATCTCCCGAGTCGACGATAGAGGAATATAGTCCCCAACACCCTATCCGTTACCCAGGCCGGGCTGGCAAATCACAGGGATGCCACGGTTCAGATTTATCCACTGCTGAACTTCTACCCCTCCATGAAAATTCAGAGGGCACTTTGCCTGAACTGGTGACCTATTATCCGCTAAGGACCAACCGTTGATCAGAGCAACGGTCCCATAAACCCACAAATATAAACTCGCCTGGTACGTAACGACCGCATAGAACTCACTAAACTGGTCCAACAGGATTTCGCGCAGGTGCCGAATTGCCTGTTCAGCATTCCAAACTGTTTGTCGGGCTTGACGGCGCTGGCACCAGTTTTGCGCGACCTGGTAAGCTGCCTTGGCTTCTTCCTGGCCTTCTCGACCGGCGACTACTTCGATTTCCTCGAAGGGAGTGAAAAGGTGCGTGGATAGGAGTTCGATTAGTAAAGCGTGGTGTGTGGTGAATTGAGTTTCGTCGCTCTTATTAAGTATTCTCATGCTTTGCAGAATGTGTCGGATTCGTTGCTGCTCGCTTTCTTCGGCAAGGGTGTTCATCCCTCTCGTGTCGTCATCAACGAAGGCTGAGACGGCTTGGATTTGCTGGTAGTCTCGGATCATGGAAGAGATACAATGTAGGACAATTAGCTGGGCTAGATCGGAATCATATAGAGCGGGTAACGAGTCAAGTCTCAACGGATTCAAAAGGCAGTCACGTAGGACGGATTTGTGACGTGGGCTACTGGAACTAAGACGCGGGTACGTCTCTATCCACTGTGACGCGGTTTCTGCAAGCCATAGTTGACGATTTTGGGGGAGAGGAAGTAATAGGTAATAGCTCGGCGTAGGAAAGAGATGATCGATTCCCATTTATCAAGGACTCTTTTGAGCAATGTATTTGCATGTAGATGTTACAACACTCCAGTTGCCTGAGGTGTCTAACTCTGTAATCTCTCTGTAAGCCGCCCGGGCTCTTCGCTCTGCTATTGGAACCTGGCCGAACCCACTCCTGGGTTGCCGCTCGGTAGGTGTCGCAATATTAACCCCAAGCCCAAATAATATAATCGCCTCCACTTTTTAGTCTATCGCGTGACAAGTTACCGAATTTCAAGGTCTACGTCGAGGTGGAGGTTGAGGTCACTGGGCAGAGAGCCCCGCGTTCTTAAAGCAGAGCCCTCGGCGCCTATGTAACGTGTCGTGCTCGCTTCTCATTGGATCACGGATGCAGAGCCCGGTCAAAGATGGCTACGTGTGGGCCGCATTATATTACCAAAAGATGCCGTATCAGAAGTTTCAATGCTGCGGTAGCTCGAGGTTCCTCATATTTTAGGGAGTGCGACAAAGCTCTCGCGGATCTCCACCCCAATGAGCAAGAAAAGCATTCAGATATTTTCCCAGAGAATTCCAGGGCCATTCCCCCACGAACTAAAATCAGTAGAGAACGGGGTGAGATGAAAAAATCCTAGAGGCTGGAAACTCCCCTGTCAAATCATCTTAAGCGGCACAAGCTGGGAAAAAGGAGCAAGCAAACAGAGAACAACGAAGAACTGACGAGCACCTTTACAAAGCTACCTTGTTTGGTATTTCCTAAAAGACCCGAGCATTAGGTAATCAACCAAGCGTAATGGGAGGCATTCATATCCAGTGGATAATCATAATACTCGGAAATCGGTCCATATACCCCGGCCTGTCCGAAGGCACGAAGAAAGAACAGGGAAAGAACAGTCAGAGGGGGTTTGAAATTAAAATATCTTAGGAACGAGCCCGTTGCATAAAGAAGGAAATGTAGATGCTGCAAATGCCACCTGCTAGCATATAGTGGTTGCGTTGAGGTTTCAGGTAACCATAATTTGCAAGGCTAATACCAAAAAGTAGCTGCGGGATGGATACTGTCGAAGGAGATTAGCAAGCTATACGGCATGAAGCGATTAAGAGTGTCTCACAACTCGTATGGCTATCAAAAAATAACGAAATGAGAGACCAAAGAAGGAAGGCAGCTGAGCCGTAGAGCATCCCTAGAGGAAAAGGTACGTGAATACAATGTTTTCCACATGCATCCTTTTGTAGGGTTTGAGGTAGGGCCAAGGGTCCCTCTGCCGCGTATCAGGTTTGGTAGTCCCATAATGACGCGTAAGCTGCTGCGTCGGGCAAAGGAGCATCTGCAAAGCAGTGGCTTTGGTAGTTCTGTCCCGGGTACAAGTGGGAGTAGCTATGAACGGGGAAAGAGGGCCGGGAAACCATGACCTGGTCTCCTTGTACACGCTTGGAAAGCGAAAGTGACCTACAAATGCTGATAAGACCAGTGGGTGACTGCTCCCACGCATCGTCTCTATCCTTAGAGACACTCTGAAAAAGGCATAGCCCTATATCAACTCCAAATATTTGTTGAAAATATTCTAACTTTGCATCATGAAGCTCCAACCCCCGCCCTACACGCCACGAGCGGGCGGCCTCTTCTGCAAAGTTGCGTTCCGTATCGTGTTTCGATATCAGAGTCTGTACGATATAACTGCGAACCTCGTCTGGGCCAGCAGATCGACCCGGAATTGGGGCCATGTCGTGGCTTCGTTTGGTTAGAGAAGCTGAGTGTGTTCTGGCACACGGTCTCCACGCACGGAGGTCAGGAGTCAGGACTCAGGACAATGTCCTCCGGAGTGGATCATTGTTATTGCGGATGTTGGGCTTGTGTATTTTGGGACAGACGAGGAGCCCCTGTCACCCCAGTAGTCCCCTGCATAATTAGTATCTTAAACAGCCAATAAATAGGGCTACCCCTTTTCGATGAACACATTCCCCTTCCAACAGTCTAGTCTTTGTCACCTGATCAAGGTTACCTCGATTGGATGCTAATGCTGTGTCTTAACTGTGACCTATAAAAATACATTGGAGGCCCTTGATGGACTAGGGGTTTTTACTATCAAGTTCTACATATCCCCAATGCCCGAAAAAGGATGCGCCTCCTACTCTGGATGGCTGTAGTGACCTCCAATGTATAGTGGACCTGGAGTTTCACTTTGATCCTATCGCTCCAAAATTCCCGCCAGACCAGGAAAAGGTGTCATGACATCTTAGTGCAGAACAATGGGAATATATGATAGATCTCATGCTAACAAGTGCTTAAGCCGTTTCTGAGCAGCGCACAATGGATGTTCGAAACATTTGTTTAGGAGGAAGTTTCTGGTGTCGAATGCTGAGGACTGGGGTATTTTGTGACTATAAAATCTGGCTCCGTTTTATATTCGGTCGTCCGCAGTGCTTCGACCTCGCACGCTTCTTCTGGTGTAAAGGAGTAGAATTCATGAACAGTTACATCTTGAAAGGTTCCCTCAGCGTCATAGCTGTTATAGGTGACAAACACACCCTTACGGATAGGAGTACCGGCTGATCACGGCCCTTGACCTGGTAGTTGAGGAGGGGTCTTGCGGCAAGTCCTTGTCGCGTCTGCGCTTGATGTGCTTCCGCACTCTCGCGGAACGTGCTGTAAAACTAGGCATCGCATAGAGATCAACACATTCGTTGGTATTGTGTATAACGTCCACTATTTGCCCTCCGCAATTCTCCTCGTCAAAGAAGTCGACGTCATACAGATTATCGTGAACATTATCAATCTTGACCAGAACCGACTCAGCAGTGCCATAGTGCAAGTTCTGACAGGCGCTAGGCCCTGCGAGTCTGTAGTTTGAGACTCCAGCACCGTTGCATTCGTCGCCCTTATATTCAAATAGATGATACCCGTACGTAGCCGGCAAAAATAGGAAAAATAGAGGGAGCCTCATGATTCAGAAAGAGAGAGGAATGATAGCTGTTCTGATGTGTGATCCGTCGCGTACACAGTGTAGCAGATTTATCAAAATGAGCAGGTCTGAATTTCTGAATCTATGAAGGTATGCAAGAGCAATGTATATACGCCCAGCATCAAAAATCCCGTTCATACTAATTACAATTTGGGAATAACCAACTCACAGAAAAAGCAAAGGATGTAGTCCATTGTCCCATAAAGAAGGTCAATTGTTGGTTGTGAACTCCTGCCAAACTGGGCTTGGTGTTGTGGTTACTACTACGCGTCCTGTACAGTGGTATGGTCGAAATATTGGGTGTTGGGATGGTTGTTAACGTTCGAAAAACAAATTACTATGCCAGTAAAAGAATTTTATAGCAATTCCTTCGCCTATCCATAACATATTCTCCCCAACCAACAATAAAAATTTCCAAACCAACGTTTAGCTTTGAGGGGAGAGGGGTATTTTCCTAAATATACGCGGGCGCTACTGGTGGCTTAGCGCTCTTTTGATCGGGTCGCCTCGTGTTAATGCCTGAGCAATTCGGAAAGCCCCTTCCCAGTCATTGTATCTTTGTTTGAGTAGCTCATTGATTTTCTGTACTTCGATATCTAACCTCATAATACCCATGGCTACACCGGAAAAATATTAGAGCCCACTCCACATGAACGTTCCAAGCAACTCGAACTCCTTATCCATGAATTCGTCCGTCGGATTCGCGCTCCTAGATAGAATCACCTTGAACTTGCCAGCTTCCGCCCTCCACATGGAATGCTCCTCAGACCAAAAGCTCAGCGCGTATTTGTCCAGCTCAATGTTGCAGGTCTTAGTCTGCCCTTTCTCCAGGTAAACCTTGTGAAAGGCCTTCAGCTCCTTTCTAGGCCTTTGCACCGAGGCCTCCATATCCGCGATGTACACTTGAATCACCTCTGCACCGTCGAAGTTACCCACATTGGACACGTCCACAGAAAGTTCCATGATGTGGTCCTCATCGGTGGGGAACGTGCTCGGGACAACCAGGTTGGAGTATTCAAACCATGTGTAGGAGAGGCCATGACCGAAGTAGAACATTGGGGGATTATCCAGCTTCTCGTAGTAGCGGTGGCCAAGGAACACACCCTCCCCGTACAAAATGGTGTGGTCGGACTTCCCATAATTGAGGAACGCTGGAGTATCCTGGATGCGTTTGGGGAAAGTCACCGAGACCCTTCCGGAAGGATTTGCAGTACCAAAGAGGACATCAGCAACAGCGTTACCCGTTTCCTGGCCCCCGTACCAGGCGTGGGCCAAGGTTTGGACTTTGTTGACCCAGGGCATCGTGATGGGCAGACCAGACTGCGTGAGGACAATCTGGGGAAAACAGTTAGTTATGTGAGTCGGAAAGCATGGACATGCGGGATAAAGAGGGTAAAACTTGCAGTATTCGGGTTGACTTCTGCAACGCGCTGGATGAGCTCGTCGATGCGACCCGGAAGCGCCAGAGACTTGCGTTCTGCGCTCTCTGTTTCGTAGTCGGAGCTCAGCCCGGTCAGGATTATGGGATAATCTACGTTCCTCGCAAGCGCGACGGCATCGTTGATCAGATCATCCTCCGGCTCCAGTCTATACCCTCCCAACCGGACACCTCCAGCCGGTTGTATTCCCACGACAAAACCGTCAAAGACATTCCAAAGCAACATTTCAATCTCGTACTTCTGCCCCTGGAGAAGATCCAGATCGTAGAACCTCTCCGTGGAGAATGCACTGAACACAGGAGTGATATCGGTTTTGGGCGGCTGGTCAGTCCAGAGGTCAATAACCTCCTTGCCGTCGATGCGCATCCGTGCTTTCCCCAGGCAGCTCAGCCCAAAGCGATACCGCATGCTCGCTGGAGCCGTGAAGGTGGTGCGAATTCGCATATAGTGTGTCTTCGGGAGGTGAGCGGGCAGGCTGTCCGTGAACTGGAGGAGACTCTTTTGGGTTTCGGCGGTCCATAGACACTGGGCATCTTGGTGCTCGTCGGGGTTCACCTCGAACATCTCCACATACAAGCCTGGCTTATCGCGTCCTGGCTGTTGTAGCTCGATGGTGATGAGCGGCGTGAACTTGTGAGAGTAGCAGCCCGTTGCGTAGGTCACTTTCTCCGCCCCCACATACTCCACGATGGCATCGTACGGCTTGCTGATGTAGTAGGGTGTAGCTTCCGAGCTGCCACCCCCTGTTGTCGCGGGGGTGAGGAAATGGTCTCCGATCAAGGCGTACGTTTTCTGCGCGGCTGCATCAAGGGGTAAGACATTGGAGTCGTTCTTCAGTAGCACAATAGAGTCGACCGCTACCTTCCGGGCGAGCGCCCGACTCTCCGCAGTGTTGTTATCCCCATTGGGCACCGGATGCACCGAGTTCACAGTCTTGTTGATGACCGTCAACAGATTGCGGACGGCCTGATCAATTCTTGTCCTCGAGACCTTACGACTCTCTACAGCCCAGGACAGAGCTTTTCCTCTCCAGACGGTCGGACCGGGCATCTCGAGATCTAGCCCAGCATTCATAGCTTCCGAGGTGCTGTACGTACCCCACCAGTCACTCATAACCAGCCCATCGAATCCCCATTCCTTGCGCAGAACCTGCTCAATTAGAAACGGGTCCTCACTGGCATGCACCCCATTGATTTTGTTATAAGCGGCCATGACAGCCCACGGCCGCCCGACCCGCATCGCTATTTGGAACGGTAGGAGGTGCAGTTCTCTAAGAGTGCGCTCGGTCATTTGCACGTTGTCCTCAATAGACATATCGGATTGATCGTGTGCGGCGTAATGCTTTATGCATGACGCGATGCCTTTCTCCTGGATCCCCTTCACGTAGAACCCACCAAGTGTTCCGCTAAGGACGGGATCCTCGCCGAAAGCTTCGAAGCCACGTCCAAGCAGGGGAGATCGCTGAAGGCAGACCGTGGGCGCGAGGATGATATGCTTATTCTTGCAGATTGCTTCGGTACCGAGGAGGCCACCTGACTTGTGGATGAGGTCTGTATCGAAGGTTGACCCCATGGCCGTGGCGCAGGGGAGTTGGCATCCGGGGACCTACGACACGGTTGGACTTCGTATTAGTTTATCTCGGACAGGGAAATGAAGGTGATGGGCTTTACTCACCGGATTGAAGAAGTTACCACCACGAAGGCCATGAGGGCCATCGGAAGTCTGTGAAGATGGATTAGTTTCTTCTTCGATTCAGGGTAGATTTTCGTCGCCGTGACACGTACATGAATCACGGGAATCCCTAGTCGCTCATTTCCGTTCAGCGCACAAACTCCAGCACCAGTGAGTAGATCGACTTTCTCATTTAAGTCCAACTTTGCGATCAAGTGATCGATGTCAGGGAGGGATTGGGTCGACATGGTTACACGGTTTCTCTGAAGACGACTCTAGTGATAGTTGGGCTGGTTAAGGGTCTGTCTGTCTGCCACGCTCCCCGGTCCCTTGAGATATTTCACTTGTAGACACCAGACTCGATGACCTCAGCTACCCCAAACGACCCGACGTCCTCGGTATATATCGAGCCCGATGTACCAGGTGCCCTCGGGGCCAAAGAGGCACCGAGCAGGCTAAATTGGGGTGGTTCCAGATGCAGCAGGTATTAAAATTACGGAAGCTAGTTTGGTAAGGGCGCCATGGTACAACGCACTCTTCTCTCATCCATTAGGGATGCTATTTCTTGGTTTGGGTGGCGTATAGTGACAAATGTTGGTGTGATGGCGATCCGAGGTTCAGCAATGTCTGTACCCAGAGATTGGTTTGGCTGGAGTACAGCCCCTGTGGAAGTGTGCGTGCTATGATCATTCGCCCTGTGCAAGAACAGACGAGCGAGGAGATGCAATAATTGCGATTGGCCCTGAAGCACAAGGTTTGGCATCCTGGTGGAAATTGGCTTTCCCGCTAACCTCCGCTCTGTCGCTCTGTGGAGGGACGTGAAATGAGGCCATTCCGAATCAGGTATATTTCACGTATTCGTATACAAACTGCCTTGTTCGGCCACACCACAGCGTGCACTGTAAGCGAGGGAGACAAAGTGACCAATTTAAGACACTGGAGGCACCAGTTTTCTCTCGTATCCCTGGTTAAACCGGATAAAGTCTTCCCTGCTAGTGCCGTTCCCCACGGCCGGTGCTTAGAGTTGCCTTGTTCGCTCCCCAGCTTTCCCCAGACCTTCGCTCCCTAGACGTGGGGTGCAGCTCCACCCCGAATGCCTCGAGCCTAGAGTTGGGCTTGACGAGTCTAGAGCGAGGCGAATCCACGAGTCCCCCTGACTGATCACAAAGGTGGTCTTAGTTGTCTTTCTTTCTCCGGGAAACGTGATCTTGGCCGCCCTTTCCCCCGCAGACTGCCATTCCCATGTGGCTTCTTCAAAAGGGGCGTTCCAATTTCTCGGTACGCTTGTGGATACCGGATCGAGAACATATGGCGTGTCCTCTGATATTGCTGGAGTACCCCTAGGGCCATGGCTTGAAAGCTTGCGAGGGTCCGGTGCTACTTCGAGCTAGTATCGCATCTGGGGTAATGCTGGGAATCCCGTCGAACCTTACATCCAGAAGGGGCACAGGCAGCTTCCCATTCACCATGGTGGCCTGTTGGCCCTCTTTAGCCTACATTCATGAGGCTTTTGCACTCTCGGCGCAAATATAGCCGAAAGCTTGGGGCTCCCAGAACGTCGCAACCTAGTCTAAGTCTGCCATTCATGGCACATGTGTTATATATAGAGGCGGCCCGGCCTCTAAGGAATGCATGAAACAAGCCCGCATACTGGGTTCCGTCCCTCAATAGTCCTGCCAGCGTCTAACTACTCTCAAATCTACAAACTACAGCCATGGCCACCGCAACCCCCGGCCAAGAGCGCATCCAGCAGCTGATCAGGGATGCACCACCATGGTACAAATCCGCCAACCTCATCAAGCTCTACCTCCTACTTGTTGCTCCCCTGCTTACCTCCACAGCATGGGGGTTCGACAACAGCATGACCAACGGCCTGCAATCTATCGACGTCTTTATGCAAAAGTTTGATCATCCCACCGGCGCTAGACTGGGATTCTTCGGTGCCTCCATGTCCGTCGGAGGCATCGTTTCGTGCCTCATTGCCGGTCCATTGGCCGATCGGTTCGGCCGGCGCCCCATGTGCTCAATTGGAGCCGCTATTGTGGCAGGCATGGCGATCATGGAGACCTTCTCGACATCCTTTGCCATGTTCACGGGAGGAAAGATGCTGCTCGGGTTCGGGGCTTATTTCCAGCAGGTTGCCGCTCCCGTGCTCGTGACCGAATTGGCGCACCCCAAGCAGCGTGTCGCGCTTAGTTCCTTGTACAACACCAGTATATTCATTGGGTTGATCTTGGGCAGTTGGATCACGTTTGGTACCTACCGGATGGACTCTCAGTGGGCGTGGAAACTTCCATGTATCCTCCAGGTGGCGATACCAGCCTACCAGACTGGTATGGTCTGGCTTTGCCCCGAAAGTCCTCGATGGCTAGTGTCCAAAGGGAGGATCGAGGAAGCCCGGCAAATTCTGATCAAATATCACGGCAATGGTATCGAGGATGACATTGTGAGATTCGAGCTGCAAGAGATTATTGCGGGGGTGGAAGCAGACAAGACCGTCATGAAGTTTAACTGGGAAAGTGTGAAAACTACTGTTGGCTCCAAGGGCAACCGACACCGTCTCTGGCTGTGTATGTGGACCGCGATCGCCTCACAGACAATTGGTGGAGGTTTCACGGCCAGCTACCTGCCTCTCATCCTCGACCAGATTGGAATGACTTCTGAGAAAGATAAAACTCTTATTAACGCCTGTATCAACATCTTCAACTGGGTCGTCGCCTTCGGATCAGCTTTTGTCATCCCCCGAGTCGGTCGGCGGTCCATCTTCCTCTTCTCCGCGGCTGGCACAAATATCACATTTATCATATGGACCGCCTTATCGGCACGTTACATCGCCACAGAGCAAGTCGGTCTGGGCATCGGTGTTCTGGTGATGATCTTCCTTGGTAGCTTCTTCGTGTGTATATGCTGGGTACCCCTGGTGATTGCGTATCCGCTTGAAACTGTCACGACCAAGCAACGCGGTGTCTACTTTGCCATTACCATGTTCGTGATCAATGTTACGGCGTTCACTAATAGCTATATTAGCCCCATTGGAATCGACAGGATTGGATGGCGGTACTACCTTCCGACTGTTGCTTGGAACCTCATTGTCCTCCTTGTCATTTACTTTACCTTTGTCGAGACAAAGGGAATGACTTTGGAGGAGATTGCGGTTCTGTTTGATGATCCGGATGATATCTTCAATGCGGCCGTGGCAGTCGGCACCGATTTGGATGATAAGCAGGTCGAGGTTACGTGTCATGTTGAGGATGCTGACACTGACAAGAAGGAGAGAGCGACTATGTAGACGGACAATCCTGGGGGGTCATTGAGGGGGGAAAGGGAGAAGGGTCAACAATTAATGGACTTGGTGGAGAGGAGATTGCTTCTGTTCAGTATTCTTTCCATATCTTTAGTGATAGTGGTTAATTATATCAGAGGATTGATTAGGGCAGTACCCCAGTAGTCAGTGAAGCTTTATATATTTTAGACACTTCCACCCCAATCAATATCGGGCGAATATCGCCCGTCGCTGCAAGTATCCAGAGAGCTGGTAAGCGCTGACTAGTATACTGAATTACTTCGTAGAAAAAATGTCCAAATAGATATTGAAATCATGTCAGTTTATAAGCGTCCCAACAAATAGACTCACTATGGACAATATTACTTCTCTTCAATATTCATGGCCTGGATTTAACAATTAGTTATATTGGGTGATTTATTAGGACACTTCTCTGGGAATCTCTACTTCAAACTCCTTCCGCGGGAGCACCTGCGCTAAGTATCCGCCAGAGTATTAATACTTTACCTAGATATCTACATTGTCGAAGGTGTACCACGACTCTCCACAGCCAGTGGCAAATAAACCGATAACAGGACCCGTAAAATCCCGCCCTGTCATCTCCAGAGTGTCGATCAGACCACAAGAGCGCCATCCTTCTCGCTCTGTCACCTCTCCCACTCGGAACAGAAAGTGAATGAGCTGTTCGGTATACACTATGCGTAATCCAAACTTCTCAGCCTGTACACAATCCACTTCCACCCTTTTCCCCCTTGACATAGGTGGATCCTTAGCTCGGTTGACTACTTCGAATACCACAGCCCCCGCCCTCGGTTCGTACATAATCCTCGCAAACCGATGCTCGTCCTTGTAGTACGCTAGTCCGACCTTTACCTCCTCCGCTCCCCCAGAGCCATGCGCAGTCACCAGATCAGCCGTGGCAGACCCTTCAAGACGACGCTGGCGACGTCCAATAAACGATGTCGGCTTCCCGGTACATTTTCCCAGGTCTGTCGGCGACGGAAACAGGGAGACCATCTTTGCGTCCTCCGAAATCCTGCTGCGGCCTAGATCCGGATCTCGAATCCAGACCAGATCCGTCCTCGGTGAGAACGGAGACGGGACCGGCTCCATAGGAGACAATGGTAGGAAGGCAGCGCCAGCATCGGGATCCGTGGCCCCCAAACGTCGGCGTAGGGTCCGGGGAATCGGCTGTTGGATTCGTGGCCAAACCTGGCCGTCCAGCCATTCCACGGCGGTTAAGAAAGTCTCGCGGCCAAGGATCATTCGACCAGCCCGATCTCTACGCACAGCCAAACACACCAGCCACCAGTCGTCATGCAGATCCTGAACTAGATCCCCATGACCGTTATAATGGCAATAGGCGGACGGGTCGAGTTCGATAGTGGTTTGGAGAATCGGGTTGCGATCGCATGGTTGGTATGGGCCCCAGATACTGGGGGCCCGGGCGATGGTGACGCAGTGTCCTTCATGTGTCCCCCCTTCCGCAACAAGGAGATAGTAGTAGCCGTTACGTCTGTAGATATGCGGCCCTTCTGGGATGACTTGGCTGTGGCCGTGCCAGAGGGTCTTCTCCGCACTCAATCTGCAACCGGTCTGTATGTCGATCTCGACGCAACTGATGCAGCAGGAGGGGGAGGGCGTCCAGGACGATCCGGAAATATATGCACGTCCATCATCGTCGAAGAACAGGTCGGGATCGATGCCGTGGTAGTCAAAGAAAATAGGATCACTCCATTGCCCGACGCCTATATCTGAAGTGGAAACGATGAAATTTTGAAATGATAGACCCGATGCCCAATCTCCTTTGTCTTTAGCCGGGTTGTAGATGACATTCGTGCAGACGATGTAGGTGATCCCGTCGCGATGGCGAATTGTTGGCGCGTAAAGACCCCCAGTTGCAGGGGACCTTTCATCTGAACCACAAGGCCCTGGGTTGAGGTTTGTGCCAGACTGCGCAAGGCTGAGTTGGGTTGGCCGGTGAATGGCATTGCCGATGTGTCTCCATGCGACGAGATCCTTGGAGGCGAAGATGGGCAGCCCTGGGTAGAGATGGAAGGAAGAGTTGACCAGGTAAAACGTGTCTTTGACTCGCACAATTGATGGGTCCGGGGCAAAACCGGGGATGATTGGATTCCGACACGCCATTGGATCTACTGAATGGCAATGCCACACCACGTACTAATGTCGGTTCAGAACCCCCCTCAATACTTACTTACACCTGCCTCGCGTATATCAATTTCAATTTATTTTCTCTACCCTCCAAGCTGCCTGCAACTCTGCCGCGTCCCCCTCATTCCCTCGTGGTCTACTCATCCGGTGCTTATAGGTACCTAATGCGTCCAAGGCTCCTAGCCAATGAATTGACTCGCCCCACGGACAAAGTTCAAAGGGGTGCATGTTACAGGATTCAGGCTAAAGACACCGACATTCGGTCGAAAAGGCCCCGATCGCTCACGTCGAAAGCCTTCATAAGTCACTCGAGGTTGATCACGGGAGAACCTCGGCTACCTCTCGTAAAGCAATCCCTAAAAATAATACCTCTCTATCACTTCATTCCCGTGGCACAAAATATACGGAACCTTAGATAGTGGGTCATGTACTCACATATTGTGGATCGGAAAAGGTGGAACTTGAATGGATCTATCTTATTTATAGCGTGGCAAATAAAATCCAACCAAAATCTGTGCTATACGAGTACGATCGAAATTGCCTGTTTAGGAAGGTGCGTCCCTCCTTATATTCCTTGGCAGGCGCCAACCATAGAGCTCAACCCTGTAATCGAAAAAAGTTCTTCCAGAAAGACTTCACTGGTTCTAAACCCTCGACACCAACTTTCTCATCATCCTGTCTCCATTCAGTCGACTTGCACAATGACCCCGCCGCCAGCGACAGACGCCGGGTGCGACACCCAGGACGTCTCCCCCCCTCCATACACCCTATCCCCTCCCACCAGGCCAAACACACCCATCACTGCCAGTCCTCCAGTACGCCCAGTGGAAACCTACTGGCATCGCAGCGGAATTTACGGCCTTGACGTTCGAGCCATCCTCCGAATCCTCCAGTTTATCTTCGCGGGTATCGTAGCCGGCCTCTACGGCGTCGACCTCAGCCACGCAACCAGCGCCAATACCCATGCGCAGTCGGAATGGATCTTTGCGGAGGTGGTGGTGTGCCTCTCTGTCATAACCTGTCTGGTTCACTGCGTTGTAACAGTGACTCGGGTCGGGTGGTGTGCATGGGACGCGGTCCTGTTCATTCTGTGGCTCGCCCAAGTCGGCGTGTTCGGGGCGATCTTCTTCCCGGATGTGAAACCAGAGTATCACGATGCCACGCTGTCCGTTTCACGCATGCAGGCGGCGGTTTGGGTGTCCCTCGTCAATATGTTGCTCTGGCTAGCGACAACTGTGCTCGGCGTGGGGTGGTGTATACGGACCAGGCGACTTGCTCGTCGGACTGATGGGGAAAGGGGTAGGTTTAGGCGGATTTTACGATATACCAAAAGGGAGGATGAGGAGAATTGCTATGGTCCACTTGAACAGGGGTATATTAGGAACGACGAGAAGGTTCTTGGAGAGAAGCGTTCCATGGCTAGTATTGGTGGGAAGGGTAAGGACATTCTGGCAGAAAACCCTGGTAATTGCGAGGCCAACGATCATTCATACACGCAATGAGGGTCAGTTCAAATGGGGTGGTGGAGGTATTAGAAAAGAACGCTTAGGAAGAGGTTGTGTCCAAGTTGGTTCCGGTTTATTGGAGGAGGATATAGGAGTTGGGGTTCGGCGCTTAATTTTGTTGCTCGCAATCTACATGGGCTTTCAGCATGTATCAAGTATGAATAGAGAAAACAGTGACTTTAATCAAATTTGCATTATGCTCGGTTTATGACATTAGAATGTGCACCAGAAAAGCAAAGACACCACCGCGACTCGGCCGACTGGCTTCCGGAAACTAAACACCTGAGCCTTTTCATTCCTCCAGGCAGAACCGATTCTTCAATTTCAAACTCCCTAGCATTGACTAATTGGCGACTTTCTGCACCGTGATCAGGTCCTGTGCATTTGCTGGGAGGGGAATTGTCATATCTAGACTCTCATGAGAAACCGCGCTGCCCGATCGCTTATCAAACCACTCACCAATTTTATTTCCCTTCCCGCTTCTCTCGAAGTGCGTTGAATTTGTTACCGAATTTGCCACCCGCTCAATTTTGAGGCTATACCGGTCCGTATTCTTCCAAGGCAAGCCGACCAGACGCAGATGGTACTGGTTACTGGTGTTGTTTCGGACCGTGGCTTGGACGAAAGTCATGCACGCTATTTCGGAGGGTTAGTTTCGGTCAGGATAGGGGCTTGGGAAAACAAACCGCCATTTAGAAAGCAGGTGGACTCTCCGTTGAGGACTATACACAAAATGTGAGTGAACGCCGGTGTTTTAATTTCATCATCTTCGAGGGTAGGTACTTACGTCCATTGTCTTGCAGGAGGGGATATGCCGAGGCAGAGGCGTTCAACATTGGAGCCTGTGAATAGAGACCTCCCGTCAGAGAGCCGCGATAAGTGAGGTATTTAGCATATACTTACCATCTGAGCCGTGATTTCGCGAGCAATATCATAATCAAACTGGTAATTATTTAGCAAAACCTGCACCTTGGTCTTATCCGTCGAGACGCCCGCCAAAGCGGCAAACCCATCCTCTGAGCTTCCATGCACTTCGACGCGATGGGACGTTTCGGTAACCAGTTTTCCCTGTAAGAGCCATGCTTTTGCAGCGTTGAGTGGAATGGGTCCAGCCGAGCTTCTTTCGAAAAAGCCCTGGAAGGGTTGGTTACCAGCTCCGGTTCCATTGTAGCCGAACCCAGGCCAGGGGAGAACTTGTTCGATGGAGGTATCTTGGGCATACATTGACTAGGTTCATTAGCATATAGTTGCGGCAGGGGAATCGACAGCACCTTACCACTCCAAGAGTGAAGCTCGCGAAGAAAGCCGGGTCGTTGAAGGACTGAAGGGCACTTTCGGTCCTGTTGATTACTTAGCGTGGGTGCCTCCCTATTGAAGAGAATTATTTCCCTTACGTGGGAAGAACAGGGAATGGGGCAGGCTCATATTCCGTAGCCCATACAGAGAGATTCGGTAGTCCCGCTGGAACGAGGATCTCCGCCCGGAATTTGTCCGTAACTCTTTTGATATCGTAGGCTAAAAACGTGAGTATCTGTCCACATATGGCTCCTCAGCAAGACATACGATCGAATGAGAATTGTGAGTTTGTGAAATGGAACGAAGCCGCCTTGATAGGAACGCCACGGTCATGGCAGTCCTTGTAGAACCGGGAAACGTAGGGATCATCGACCTAATCACTCAGTCTCGGTGCAAAACTTTAGGGTCGCGGCAGGACATACCGTGTAGTTTGTCTTCGCGGGATCTGAAGGCGGTTAGAAATGTAGCCTTTGCAAGCATGAGGAATGGCCCAACTTACAGATCTTGTTGCCACCCCAAGCAGCCCTAGCGATTTCTTAGCAGTCCTCATGAAATGAAAGAGCTTGGGACATACACTCCAACGCCAGTACTTTCGCCTCGTTAGTATCCGATACACTCCACTCTAGCGATAGAGAACTAACCTAGTATCCGTCACGGACCTGCTGAACGCCGCAAAATATGAAAAATACTCTTCGTATATTTCATCCGAATAGCGACTTCTCAGCTGTTTTCAAGTTAATGCTCAAACTTCACACCAAGCCTGAGCCAGTACGTACCAAATCGGTTTCGGGTAGGAATTCAAACAGCTCCAGGGCATCATGGAAACCAGAATTGTACGCTCCATTCCTAAGCACCGATTTTAGCCAAGCCGTTCCTCCCCCTTGGGGAGAGATCTTACATGTAGCGATCAGTTATCATATAGCCAATTTGAGCCAGAATATCGGGCGAGGAAACATTGTTATTGGTCCCATTGGTCGGCTGAAATTGAATCGTTGCCTATTGCCAGTTCAGCGTGGGAGCCTCAAAATGACAGTTGGGGTTAGGAAGTTTCCGGTACCTTTGCGCCATTATCAGTGACGAATCGAACATAGTCATCAGCCTGGCCAGCAAGGTTAGTAACAAACGAACTCCCATGAGGAAGGGAGTAGACTCTTTACCCCCGTCCAATTGTAATTGTCGTTCACTGTGGGATCACCATCAACCCCTGTTTTACCGAACCCCAGGAAGACATCGGGAAAGGTATCTACCAAGGAGGGTTAGTTTCTGGTGGCCTAATTGGAATGGTTTCTCCTTACAGATCAGAACATGTTTGATCGCGTATTCGGGGAACAGGGCTCCAATTTGGGGGTCTTTGTTGTAGAAAGTGTCTTGGTTCCAGGGGCCGGGTGGAATGTATGCTAGGGACTTCAATAAGCAGGTTGCGATATTTATCTCGGACTTCATACTTACCGCTATCTGCACTGTTGACACCTGAATTGCTTGTTAGGCCAGAAATTGTCGCGGCTGCCATGGGAGACCTCACCTTGCAGGTTTTTGAACGTTCCGATAGCTTTGGACGCGTCGACCACGATGTTTCGGGTAGCTCCTGCAGTAGAGGGTGCGGCCAGCAGCCCGAAAACCAGAAGAGCAATATTAAGCATATCGATAACCAGAGTATGAGTTGTTGTGGGCAGCTTGAATGGGAAGTCATGTACTATATCTGGGCAGGTAAATCTTTGCAGGCTACTCTAAGGTATTTATGTATTGTCCCGACCCAGCAGCCTTGGCTCGATCCATTACTCGAACTACAGCAGGTGGGTGGGAAAGGGGAGGACCAAGACCCATAGTGGTGACCACGGCCGAGCGTAAGGGGTGGAGACGTCACCCGCTATGGAATGTTGATCACACTTGGCTGCCAAGGGTGGGTAGTAATTGGCATTCACATGAGACAATACCAAGATAGAACATATGCACCCCACACAGGACCAGATGAACGATCGGGGTATTGACTCCCGATCCGTGAACAATATGGGGTATTATCTCGCTCCAATGGAAGGATCCGGGGATCAATTCAGGCTGTAGCTGCGATGCGGGCACCGATTGTATTTGTCTGGCGCTTGGGGTTGCATGACCGGTTAACCTACTAGCAAACGTTTGTTTTAAAGTCGTATAGTTCGGAAGTGTAAATTCTGAGCAACTGCTGCCGAGAGTTGACCTCCACCTACAAATGGCCGAGTGGTAATGGTACAGGCTAAAAGAGGCTAAGGGGGGTATTTATAACTCAACACATCCTGAGAACAATGCATATTTCTTTTACAAGGACCGGTGAATACCCGTAAACTCAGCTTAACCCAAGTTTCCTCGATTCCGTTGCCTCTACCGCCACACCCCTTTAAAAGGTGAACTCGGGAATATTGATAGTTGTCACATCCCAGGTCTTGCCTCCATCGCTAGTCGACATATCACCAGTCACTCCCTCTCCCTTCCCATTGGTGTTGATGTAGTTCGGGTCGGCGACATCCAAGATAATCTGTGTATCCTCCCATGCTAGACTATGTTAGCTACATCGTCCCATTTTTCTGCAAGTTGTGGTACACTTACAGTGAGCGCCAACCGTCCCACAGTTTTCTTCAGCACATTCCACAGCGCTTCCCCATCCCAGAGCCTGACCATCACTGGTCGAGAGCGTGGCGACGACGTTACCGTTCACAGAAACGGTCTGCGTGTAATTTCCGGTAGAATCATCGAAGTTGTCTGGGATCTAGCTGTCAACGCTCCGCCCTAGCCCTTAGACGGCCACACTTCTGTTAAAGAGAGGACTTACAGTGCATGGTGACGCGGTCACCAGCAACCGCATTAGAGGAGTCACTCTGGACGGGCATCTGGGAAGTAGCTGCAGGTATGTTAACTCAGTCCTGATCCTTCTAAATCAATTGTGGGTCATGGGAACGAACGGCCAGTGCTTAGCAATGTATAGGCAAAGATACTCCAGTCATCCTGCTGCCAGTTGTCGGCGATGGACTGGATCAGGTCCCCGTTGGATGTACCCATGCCCACCCACAGGGAGGTAATTCCCGAGGAGCCCGATGGAGCGCCAGGGAGGACGAGAGTCGAGGTAGCCTCCCGGATGAATGAACCGTCCGCGACAGGACCAGTGCTAAAGGCTGGGCCCATCGCAGCATGCACCGCGACGACACCCACGGTGGTGAGAGCAGAGAGAGCTTGCGGGAGGGAAGGCATCGTGGTGGTGAGTTTTGATGTTAATGTGGCTTGCTTTGTAGGGCTGTCGTAAGGGGAGACTGGAGTGCGGGTTTGTTTTATATTGCCTTCAATGGCTCACGGGGTAGATGAGACGCGTGCCTTTCACTTTTTCCATCCTCCACCAATAAATTCTGAATTGAATGCTGATCATACACAACTGGGAAATTCTCCGCGTGGAAACACTTTATTTGGTGTGATTTGAGAGCGGAGTTATTTGAAACAGGCGTGAAACGTGTTATGTTTCTCCGCAATTCCACCACTCTTGGAAGAGATCTGCAACTCGGAGTCGAAACCCCGGATGATCCCCAATTCAGAGGCGTCCGGCAATGGAAAATAAGCTTCCTTTTTCAAGTCTGCATGATTTTTTTAATCCTGTGTGTGGTTGGGTTGTTTGCCCCCGCATTGCTTGTAGCTTGGTGGCTGACGGAGATTCACAGCCCTATGGAAAATTATTCCATTTTTTACCTTGAAGTCGTTGCCGAATGGCAATGTACCGTATTATGTATAACCACAAGCGGAGAGAGTGTTGTGAATCTATGCTAATTATCTAGGATCGCTATTATTCACTCAACTGGAAATCCTTCTAAATCGTGTCAAAAGGCAGCCTAGATCCATCGAAGGAACAATTGGTGTTTGCTCTGCTGTATATATATTTAGCAGCTAGCACTCTGTACTAGAACTAACATCCTCCTAAAGTAATAACTAACTAGTTATAATGCTTACATTATATAATACTACTTGCAGCTTTTTGACAGCAAGATTCCTGCAAAATATTTTGTTTCTGGTCGCACTGTTAAATGCAGTTTGTGCCTAGATACAGAGCGATTATGGCTGAGTTGTGCAGAAATGAAATCTCGGGATTCCTCGATGACATCAATCACCTTAGGGATAAGTTCACATTCCACAACACATCGAGTAGAAATTACCTTTAGGGGGGCCTATCCACAACCTAGGTAGGCTCAGGTAGCTTCGCTTAGCCGGGGATTGGCATTCTTGTTGCTCCACCCCGCGATCCACCGTCTTCTGTGGCGTGTCCCGATTCGGCAATGTTCACGTATTCGTATTGGAATTTCCTGTTTGGGCTCAGGATGCGGGCGCCTCGACAAAGCCAAGGATAATGGCGCTTACAGGTCAAAGCTTTGGTACCCCATAATTCTGGTGTTACGCCACCGCTTGGAGATTCCACACTTGGAAATACAACAATTACTGGTACCCTGGAACTTGGGATCCAGGTTTGGGAATTGCAGGCTATTTGTGGCCCGAAACGTGTATGAGAGCTAGGCTCCATCCGGGATGTAGATGTCTGATATTTCCTTAGTGGCTAATTATGGTGCGGGGATGTAAAAGCTCGGCTCTGTTGGGCCCGAAGGCGAGAGCTTCCAATGTCGAGGATCATTTATAGCAGATCACAGTGCAAGGGTTGGGGGTCTCCGCGTCTTCCCCCATACATTTCCCATCCTGACATTATTACTGGAGTGTCGCTTTGGAATACGAGAATACGATGAGTGACCAACAGAAGCTCCGCCTCTGTCACAGCAAACCTCGGGTCTTTGTGATTTCCGATATCGCGAACGAGCCCGACGACGCCCAGTCACTGGTCCGATTTCTACTGTACGGAAATGAATTCGACATCAAGGGCCTGGTCGCGTGTACCTCGACCTGGATGCGTACAAGTGTACATCCAGAACAAATGGAAGCCATCATCAACGCTTACGGAGCGATAGTGTCGAACCTTAACGCCCACGTCCATCCAGACAATCAGTACCCGCCTGCCCAAAATCTCCTCAATCTTCTCCGGACTGGGCCCCGTGTTTATGGCAAACAAGCCCTGAATCCCAAAACCCCCCTCAGCGACGGCGCAGAACTGCTAATCGAGCAGCTATCCGCCTCATCCGAACCACTCTGGGTCCTCTGTTGGGGCGGAACAAACGTCCTCGCGCAGGCTCTCCAATACCTCCACAGGACCCAACCGGCCTCATTGTGCACCCAACTCCGCTCCCGGTTACGTGTATACACCATCTCCGACCAGGATGACACCGGACACTGGATCCGCGTCACCTACCCTGATATTTTCTACATCTGTTCAATCCACGGCTGGAACAACTATGCTCTTGCCACCTGGACCGGTATCTCCGGCGATATCCAGAAAAACGATTTTCCCGATAATGGAGGGCCCGACAGCACCAGCGTCAGCGCTGACTGGCTGAAGGAGCACATCCAAATCGGACCCCTGGGTTCCGTTTACCCCGATTACAAGTTCATCATGGAAGGGGACACACCCACATTTCTATATCTGATTCAGAACGGACTTGGATGCCCGGAGCACCCCGAATGGGGGGGCTGGGGTGGTCGATATGTCCCGATTGATGCGGCGTTCGCGGCAAGACACTATGCCGACGCCGCGGATCGGGTCGTGGGAATGAACGGGCAGACCTTCATTAGTAACAGGGCTACCATTTGGAGATGGCGGGAGGCTTATCAAAATGATTTTGCAGCGCGGATGCAGTGGACATTAAGCCCGGACCGCGCGGCAGCGAATCACGCTCCGGTGGTGATTGTCAATGGAAGTCGGGGGCCAGAGCTGTTAGAAGTGGACGTGGAGGCGGGCGGGACTGTCATTCTGGATGCGTCGGATACCTACGACCCTGATGGGGATGAGTTGACATTCTCATGGTTCCAATATCGGGAGCCAACAAGTGCATTGGGTGCGGTGATCGATCCGCAGATTGGGAAGCTTGAGATTGTTCCGATTACGGATACCGGTAGGTCAGGGAGAAAGGTAGAGGTGAGGCTTCCTGGGCCGGCAAAATGTGCCATTGATCTTATCAGCGGGAAAGCCCAGCTGAAAGGCCAGGTGCTGCATGTGATTCTGGAGGTGAAGGATGGAGGGACTCCGCCCTTGTACTCCTACAAACGGGTGGTTATCCAGGCCACGAACGAACATCTTCGCGGGGGAAGGGATACAGTGTGCGAAACCGTGATGGATAGTCTGGAGACATGAAAGTGGAAAGTACTCGAGACCCTACATTGTACCCAGGACATAAAAGGGGGAGATTAGCATAGATACCGCGGCGTAGAATTTCGCTAGGTGCTCGCTGCCGAGGCGGGTGGAAGAAGATACCGATTCAGAATGAAACAACAGCTCCTGTAAATTGGATTAAAAACAACTAGGATCACTGGTCCCTGTAGGTGTCAGTTTTGTCCCCGCTTTCACGGTAACTGCAACCGCCAACTCCCATGCAGTTGACCACGGCGTAAAGACCAAGTGCGGGGCGTGTCTGGGGCGTAGCATCGCCCCAGTTACCATGAAATTCGGAATAGATCTGGCCCTAAGTAGGGGCTCACTTTTAGCCAGAACTACTACCAGAGAGGAGGGTAATCTCGGGCAAACGAGGGCCGAGCGAGTGAGCCTCTAAGGTGTTCCTGTGACGGAATGGGTGACTCTCGCGCGCCCGTGATAAGTTTTAAACTCAATCCCATAGCCCTGACTTGGACTCCCTGTAGCCATATTCCTGCGTTTGAATCACTCCATCATGTCTCAAGAGCAACCTCGTCTCACAGCCCCTACCTTCGACCAACATCCCACCGGATTCGGGATCGGGATTGCGACACCTCGCATTTCATGGAGGTTTCTCTCGTCCACAAGCACGGTCACTGGATGGGAGCAGTGCGCCTATGATATCGAAATCAGCCAGCTTCCCAGTTCTGAAGTGGAATCCTATCATGTTGCCAGTGGAGACTCAGTCCTGGTTCCCTGGCCCAGTCAACCTTTACGATCCCGCGGACGAGCCCGTGTCCGGGTGAGGGCGTACGGAAAAGCGGAAGGAGCGACTAATCTTGAGCCAACCGAGTGGTCTCCATGGGCAGTGGTCGAGTGTGCTCTCCTGGATCGAGAGGACTGGATCGCACGCCCAATCACCTCTGCTGATGATATTGAGCCCAGCGGTCCCCAGCGTCCACTACGCTTTCGGAAGGCGTTCTCGTTGTCATTCACGGGCAAAGTTGCCAAAGCCAGACTGTATATTACTAGTTTAGGGACATACAATGCGTACCTCAACGGTCGAAAGGTGGGAGACGAATGTTTCGCACCTGGGTGGACAAGCTACAACCACCGTATCAACTACCAGGTGTTTGACATCGCGAACCTGATCGATCATTCCGGGCAAAATGTCCTCGCTGTTGAAGTGGGAGAAGGGTGGTATGCGACGCGGTTGGGGTTCTACGGGGGTAAACGCTGCATTTGGGGGAAGGACCTCGCTGTGCTAGCCCAGATGGAAGTGTTCTCAGATCAAGGAGAGGAATTTGAACTGGTTTCGGATAGTTCTTGGAAGTACAACCTCAGCGCCATCATCCGCAGTGAGATTTATGATGGAGAGCTGTATGATGCGCGAGCAGAGGAGGAAGGGTGGACTGGTGTAGGGCCCTTTGATGATAGCGTCTGGCTTGGGACAAGGACACTTCCACTTCCCTCTGCTAGGCTATCAGTCCCTAATGCGCCCCCGGTTCGAGTTACGGAGTCTACCGCACCAGTCGAGATATTGACCACGCCGGCGGGTAAAACAATCATCGACTTTGGTCAAAACTTGGTTGGGAAGCTTTGCATCCAATTCCTGCATAAACCCAGGGAAGCAGGAAGCAAAGTCACATTCATCCACGCCGAGGTCCTAGAGAACGGCGAGCTGGGAGTACGCCCACTCCGAGATGCAAGGTGTACTGACGAGGTTATACTCTCGGATCAGCCGTTGCGGGAATGGTCTCCCCAGTACACGTACCATGGCTTCCGGTACGTCCAGGTCGACGGTTGGTCGACAAAAGACCCGATATGCCCCCTCACCACCTCAAGCGTCAGTGCCCTGGTGATGCATACTGACATGGATCGCACGGGGCAATTTTCCTGTTCCCACCCCATGGTCAATAAGCTACATGAAAATGCAGTGTGGAGCATGCGTGGCAATTTCCTGTCCGTGCCTACTGATTGCCCCCAGCGTGACGAGCGCTTAGGCTGGACAGGAGACATCCAGATCTTCTGTCCCTCTGCCAGCTTCCTCTACAACACAGCTGGCATGCTAGGTGATTGGCTCCAGGATGTTGCCTCGGAGCAGCTAGATCGTGAGGACGGCATTCCGCCCCTCGTCGTACCAAACGCTATTGAGGGCCTATGGGCCGGCGATTCTCAGGCAGTATGGGATGATGTGACCGTTTTCACCCCATGGGCGCTCTACCGGTCCTTTGGCGACGTGGAAATTCTACGTCGCCAATACCAGAGCATGGTAGCATGGGTAGATAAAGGCATTCCCCGCGGCCCGGACGGTCTCTGGGATATCGAAAAATGGCAACTTGGAGACTGGCTCGATCCTACCGCACCAGCCGACCAGCCAGGCAACTCTAGGACCAACGCTACTCTCGTTGCGGATGCGTATCTCGTCCGGGTCACCTCCATCATTGCCCAAATATCCAACATCCTAGGCCAGGGGCCCAATGCAGCCCGGTATCACGCTGACTCCCTGCGTCTAAAATCAACATTCCAAGATAAATACATTTCTCCCTCCGGTCTCATTGTGGGTGATTCCCAGACAGCCCTCAGCCTAGCCCTACTCTACTCCCTCTGCGAGACAAAGAAGCAGGAAGAAACCGCCGGAGAGCGGCTTGCATATCTCGTCCGGCTCGCGGCGTTTCGGGTATCGACAGGCTTTGTCGGGACTCCCATTATAACACATGCATTAACAAGGGCAGGACATACTCAGCTCGCCTATCGCATGCTCCTAGAGAAAGGCTGCCCTTCGTGGCTGTACCCAATCACGATGGGCGCCACAACCATCTGGGAGCGCTGGGATAGCATGAAACCGGACGGGTCTATTAACGGGGGTGAAATGACCAGCTTCAATCACTACGCTCTTGGGTCGGTGATTGACTGGCTCCATTCGACTGTTGCTGGGATTAGCCCACTCGAGCCAGGCTGGAGGAGAATCAAGGTCCAGCCGGTTCCGGGGGGTAGCATTACTTCAGCTGAGGCAACATACGAAAGTCCCTATGGCAGGGTAAAGTGCGCGTGGCAGATTACGAATGAAGACACGTTTGCTCTTGAGGTCGTTGTGCCGCCGAATACGAGAGCGTGGGTTGTGCTGCCTGGGGAGGATGCTGGGGAACGGTGGGTGGGATCGGGTTCTCACTCATTTGTCAGGCCATATGTCGCTAAGGCGTGGCCACCGAAGCCGGTTCGTGACTTCTTGGGGCAGCCCAGCGAGGAGCTCATTGCATAGGGGCCGGAGGGAATAATTGGGGCCTTAGATTTCAAATTGTGATTAGGGAACACACCGGTTGACGATTGGGGGATGGAGTTGGGACCCTGGGGTTGAATGGGAATAAGTTCTCGTAGATAGGTTGGACATTGTATCGACAGACCACCCGTAGGCAGTGCACACCATCAAAAGAAAATTATTTCCGTTCCAAGCACTTCGCAGATCTCCTGGTAGACAATTGAACCCGGAGGCGCCGGATCTCGTATTCGACGAAACTATTGATTTGCATGCATAAGCGAAGGGCATTCATGCAGAACAACACGGGCCGTGATCAAGAGGATCGCACGAAGCAAGGACTTGCGGGTCGGATCGCCCGATCTAATCCTCTTGCAGGCCATCTCGGTGACAGGGATGGTCCACGAATGGGGCAATAGCTTGGATGCTGAAGCCAGCTCTGTGAACCCTGGATAATCATGGTCCCATATTTGGGCTGTCTAGGGCCTGCTGATTGGGTGGCCAACGGGAAGCCAACAACACGATTGCAACGCTGCAGTCCAGCTGCAGGAAAGGATATGAGAAGAGCTCCTTGTGGACATCAATCGGGAGCTCCAACAGGGAAAGGGGCCAGAAAAAGGGTATAAAGACTCGGACTCTTCCTCCTCTCCAATCTTTTGATTACTCGGTGAGCACTAGGTACAAGAAAATTATGTGAGCGTCTAAGTACCGCAGTATCCTTCTTCAACTAATCATTTTAGATATCCACCATGTTTCTCCAGCGATTGCTCCTAGTCTCCTTGGCATTGGTCGCCCGGATGGCCGTCGCATCAGACTGCCCAGCTGGTGAGGACGGGGTCACGCTGCCCGATATCAACGATTGCGGTGCATATTTCATATGTATTAACGACCGCAAACATCACGCAGAATGCCCCGACGGGCTGCAGTACAATGAACATCTGGGCGGCTGCGACCTTCCCAGATATGCCAACTGCACATACGATGACCTGAAATGCCCTGCTCGAGATCCGGAGGACCGTTCTGTTTTACTGCCCGACCCGAAGGATTGCACTAAGTTCTTTTTGTGCAGCGATGGGAGGAAAATTCACCTTAGTTGTCCCCCTGGCCTGGCATTCAACCGTCGCCTGGATGTGTGTGACTTCCCTCAGAACGCCCAGTGTACAGCGGGTGATGACTAGAATGCGGAAGGGTTGGGGTTGTGATACGGTGGAAGCGGGGCTTTGGAGGGTAATTCTACTCTAGTTGGAGGAGGTTCGTGTCTTGATAGGCCCGGAGGGGGGCTACCCTCATACAGCCCTCTATTTACTTCATAAATCTTTAACCTCTACAAGAAACATAAAGATTTCCCATTCATTAGCGAGTCAACGTACTTTTCCACATTCCTGCCCGCATACATTTCCTAATTAGGCTCACTCAAAGCCTGCATTAATTTTCCTCAAGTGTCTTTCTCACATCTCGGTCCACCTCTCTAAGCACCTCCCGAACGAAGGAAGGGCTTGCAGATCGCCGCATCCGATACGACCGCAACCCATCTGGGTGACACCACATTTTCCATCCAATGAATGGAAGAATCATCCGCTAATGGGGTGATAGTCGATGCAGGATCTGATGGTAAAGCCAGCTCCACGATTTCTCTGGAGTCCACTCAGCCAGTCAATGGGTATCGAGCAACCGATGGGCCAGCACACCTTCAACCGAAGGAGGCGGGGTCCGCCGGAACTGCATTGAAAGCCAATAGACTGTATCCATGAGAGGGATTGTCTCACCGGGTGAACTAATCGGCCCCCACCGCGCATCCTGTCCGCGATTTACTTACTTAGGTAGGAAGGCCATGCCCTAATATTGGGGCTACGGTGGGGGCGCTGATTGGATCGCAAGCTGAACGCCTGCAGCACTATTGCTACCCCGTACCACCCAGCACGCAGTCAGGCGTTAGGTCCTCTCTGCTCCGAATGTGGAGGTACGGCTGAGCAACAAGAAGGAAAGGTATAAAGTCTGGGACTGCCCCCGTCCGAACTTGGACCATTAGACGACCTCGCTTTGATTACTTCGCTAGCTCTCCAAGAAGAATAGTATGTGAGCCTTCATCTCAGGCTGTATGCTTCCCTAACTCATATCTCTAGATATCGCATCCACCATGTTCCTCCTCAAGCCCTTCCTCCTGTTCTCCCTCGCATCTCTCGCTCAAACGGCCGTCGCCGCAAACGAATGTCCAGCCGAGAACACCGAAGAGCCCGTCTACTATCCCGATCCAAGCGATTGCAGCCAATTCTATGAGTGTGTGGACGGCGTGCCGGTTTACCTCACGTGTATGCCAGGGACGTATTTCAGTGAGGAGCTGCAAACCTGCGATTTCGAAGAACGTGTCGATTGCGTTACCGATGGCACGAAATGTCCCCGTGAATCGATGGACCATCAGGTCGCGCTCCCCAACCCGAAGGATTGCACGAAATATTTCCTCTGTATTAGGGGGGTGAAGAGCGATTGGAATTGTCCCCTCGGGCTAGAATTTAATGCTAGCTTGGGCAGGTGTGATGATCCTGAGAACGCTCAATGTACGGTGAATGATAAGTAGGGAAGGGGTGAATGGGGCAAGGTTTGTGATAGAGTGAGGCCATGGCCAAATCTACCAGTATATGTATATCTCACCACATTTGGAGGATATTCACGTATGAATAGGGCTGCTGCTCAGTGCCGTGGGAGACTCCTCAAGATTTATCTGTACCCAACATGCAGCTCTAGGTGTACCTCTCAATTTTCCACTCCAAGCACGAAGGTTGAAAGGTTTCCTGTTCCTCGTCAGCAAGTCGGGTAACTATTTTAGCTTCGATCCTTACAGGAGCCATGCTGCGTGCCGATTGGTGCCACGTCAGGCGAGGCTCTGCAGACAGGGATTTAGAAGGTTGTCGGACAAACAGTGGCGAGCTGAATGAGGCCGCTCCAGCACTCCATAAATCCTCCTCCTTCTGCTTGTCGTAGATTTAATTCGTAATCAAGCGCATCAACAGACCAATATTCAGTATGAATCACACAAAGTCCATTCGGCGATCCTCCGGCAGCGAATTTGATGGCTCCGACTTTAGCAACAACCTCTTCTCCGACTTAGCGCCGTTATTGACACTTTTCGGAGAACAGGTGACGAAACAATTTCTGTCCCAGGCAATGGGATACGGGGATGATATTCTTCTCGCGATGGCCCCGTTGGGGATCCTGACATGCGTGGTCAGCGCAATACGAGTCGGCGGTCGGAAGTGGCTCAAGGCTCTGGTCGGTCGCGCCCGGGAGAGTAGAGCCACGGCAGAGATGGAGATCATGTCCAGCACCAGCGATGCGGTATGCGAGTTATGGAGCGGGGCAGAGATAGGTGAGCAATAAGCCACTGTCCATATACAATGGAATAACTGATGACTGCAGTGCGAGAACGAGGCAGACCAAAGACAAAGGAATTCATCTATCGACCTGTGAATGCGAAAACGAAATCAACTGATCTGCTCAACTCGAAAATTGTCTACGATCTTAGAACGGCATGTGAGGATGGAGTTTTAACGATTACACAATCTACTCCGAGACTTTCGCGGTGGCTGCCGGCTAAAGCGTGGCCGTTAGTTGATGATCGTACGCGGGCTGTTGAATATGCGACCAGATTGATGCAGCAGGCGCCGAATCTCACATTGAATGTCACCAAGGCAATCACGTCTCCGATCGCAACTTGGAGTTTTGCAATTTTCGGGATTGTAATCCAGCTGGCAATCTTGGTGGTGGCCTCATTGGTAACATACCATTGGCAGCTTGGCCAGAATGGGTCTTCTTCTATTGTTCAATATGGATTTCCGCTTTTTCTGATCGGTACCTCCCCTTATTTGTGGTATCGACATATTCTATCGATTGCTGATTATTTGCTTTAGGCTCAGTCCTCCTGTGTGCTGGAATCTTCTTATGTTCCTGTAGGTCACAGCCTGTTTATTGAGTTCAATGACTTCTAAGATTCCTACAGATATCATAGAGGCTATCACAGAAGAAATAGACTTCGACCTCGTCGAATACAAAAAGGACACCAGAGTGGTTCGCATCCAGTGTGCCTGCACCGTCGGCGATCAGCACTTTGGATCGTACGCAATTATGAACGAAGAAGGGAATACAACCCTCCGAACCTCCAGAATAAACGACAATCCCGACTTTAGCGTACTTTCGATTATTGCAACATGCCTGGCTCTTGGGGGGTATATTCTACAATTTGTAGGCTGTAAGATTTACCCTTCTTTGCATACATGAAGAGCACTCCGTGAGAGCAGTGATCAGAATTCTGGCCCATGAACGCTAATACGGTCCAGTACGGGCTATGCACTGGAGCGTCGCGATCACAGTTCTCGGGGCGACATTGATCATGGCAGGCGTCAGAGCCTACGTTCGCCGTGGCCTCGCCGCGAATCCCGAGGTAAAGAAACTCCACGAGGGACACGAGCTTTCATGGGTCGCGTTGGATGCGCTCGGTCTTTCCTCTTTTGACCTCGCCAGCACCAGCTCCGGGGGGGGGATAGAGGATGGGCAATGTAATCAGCCCAGCGAGGACACCATCGCAATGACATCGGCACTAGCTCACAAAGCGGTCAACGTGCGTAAGGACATGAGGCAACTCGTTCCCTGGCCAGACGAGTCTATAGCTCTGGCCCATCAACTGGCAACGGCCATCACCGAGACACTTCAATACGTCACGCAAGGGAAGCATTTCGAGGTACGAGCCGAAGAAGCGTCAGTATTAGCTTTTGAGCGGAGCAGCCAGCCCCCAACAAAAGAAGAAGAAGACGGAAAAGGTGCTCATGCTGGTCCTCAGACTAACACCGGTCCATTACTTTCATGCAAAGTATTCACTGCCCGAGAGTACAGGGATCTGTTGGATACTTCGCGGGGAAACTCTCACTCCCAGACCCATGTGGTAAACCGGAGAGGAACCTTCGGTGAGGAAGGCGTGAGTGAGGAACTCGTCCAGACCCTCGAGGAGTTAGCAACGGCGGTTTCAATGAGAGCTCGTGCGCGGCACAATCGGAGGGGAGGGACCCGGCAAGACGGCGAAACGGACACCAAACCCTTGGAAACCAAGAACTGGTTTTGGGAAAATCGGGATCTCATCGAAGAGGCCGCTGCTGGCAACGAGCTGAAAACCCCGCCCGGATTGACGGGGTATATTTTCCACCAGTCCACCGAGAACTTTGGGCTGAGTTTCAAATGGGATTCGGAGGTGACGCTGGGTGGCATAGGCCGCGGGGAGTCACGGACAGCAACATACCGGTTTCTTGCCCGGTGCATAAGTCAGAGGCTGGAGGATGACGATGAGGAGGATCCCTCCGAAAGTGAGGTCGTCTTTCCACGAGTAAGGAAGAGGAGGAGTGACGCGACGAAAGATATCTGGACCACTGACGTCGAGTCTTTAGCCGCCGTTCTGTCCTTGTGGACCCTTACTCTGGAAACAAGGCTTGGATCCGATCCGCAGCCCCGGGGGTTCATTCGGCTTCTCGGCCCGGGGTGGCAGGTCCCTGTTCCAGCGGATGTTTTCGTCGAGCCGGGAGATGAGAGCAAGGCGAAAGTTCAACAGTGGAGGGTTGATATCAGCAATGAAGACGGCTCTGACGTGGAGCACGAAATCAAATCGGAAGCCGAGGGTAGTATGAGTGCGTGTGAGGGGGAAAGTGGTGGGCTAGAAAAAGGAGAAGGTGCCAACACTGGCGCGAGTACTCCCGATAAAGATCCGGTCACAAAACACGGGTCAGGACAAGACAAAGACCTGGCATTTGGAAGTTATAGGGAAAGGCAGGAGTACAAAAGGGCTGATTTCTATGGCGTGTGGGTGGAGAGGAAAACACCGGCAATCACAATTAGCCCCCAGTCCGATCTGGGGGACATTATGAGCTACAAGTTCGGGACTGCCCTATCGTCTCATTCAAGGTCTGGGCGGACTCTTCCCAATGAACTGACTTATGCTAATGCGTGAGGTGCATACATAGGAAACTCAGGGCCGACGCATTACAAGCAACATTAGAAGGAGATACATATTCTAATTCTATAACCCGCAGCCGCACCCGCAGTAGCAGCAGGTCTTCGCAGAGTAGTCATCACCGCGACAGAAGGTCTGCCCTGTTGACGTATATGTCGCAACCGGATGGGGTCATTATCGACGACAAAGACCCGTCAGGAATATCCGACGAGGAAAAGGCAGTCAGAAGCCGGGCGTCACTTCCTCGCTTATGCGCACAGGAAATATTCAGTGCATTCATGCTCCAGCTCGTGGCCGCAATCACAGAGATAAAGGGGGACGCTAGGCGTCGCACCCCCCTCCGCGGAGATCATGCAAGCACGCTCCGATGGGACCATGGTGGTTTGTCGCGGCTGGCTGGGATCGTGCGTGATTCCAAGCTGGCCACCGATGAGGAAGAGGCCTATCTGTTGATCATTCCAGCCTTTCACGCTTATGGGCTACTACCGACTCATGCTGCCGAAGACGCCGGGTCAGCTCGCAGTTACTCGTCCTATTATTCTTATACGCGCGCATCCTCGGCATCCTCGGATCCGAGAACCAGGCGCTCTAGAAGGTCTACAAGGTCCAGAAGGTCCTGAGCAAAATAATAGTACGCGTGCGCCAGAGACAGTCCCGGCAGAGAAAACAAAAGAGCCGAGCGAAATGCGTATCCGGATCATATAAACATGATTTAATATTGAAGAATGTTACATTCGTAACACTAGAACGTCCATGCCCACACCGAAACACACAACGCAATGCCCACAATCTCAGCCAAAAACATCCACCGTCGCGGCGTCCATCCCTCCTGATACGGGAGCCGTTCTTCCCCAAAGATCGACTCCACATATTCCAGCGGCACACCTGATCTCAAACCCCTTCCAAACACGCTCTGAATAGCTGCAACCTCCAAACACGACGAGATATGTTGTTGGGTCCCAAATTCCAGTTTCGGATTATCCCTTTTGTGCTCCTTATAGAGCACCTTGCGATACCGCCCTAGATCCCAGATCCGGAACGCCGTCTTCTCCCTCGGACAAGCCAACAATCTCTCGTATCGTTCCTGGTCGAGGTTCATGCAGTCGCCCAGCGCACGGTCTTGACGGGTAAGGGAGATATCATGTTCCAGGGCGTGTGGTCGTCCTACTTGGTCTAGGTTGAGAACCGGTACGCCGTTTTCATTAACCTGGTCTGATTCACGGAACCCGATCGCTGCCGTTCCAGGGGGCGGGTTCTTCGCATCATCCGTATGCACTTGGAAGATCATGTCGGAGAGCATGTTTCGCGCGGCACGGGCTAGTCCGATCTGCTGAAGCGCTGATATAAGCTCGTCTTTCGTGATGTTACGGCCATCTCGCGCGATGAGGCCGTGGTTAGCGAGGGAGTTGAGGACGGGACACGGTCCTCGCAGGTCATTCGGTCCACCGCGACGGTACTCTCCTGTGGGAAGCAGGGGGGATTCTTCTGAGGCCATCTCGGTCGGCTTAAGGGGTTGGGTTAGGGATTCATATCTTTTGCAGGACCGGCGGTCTTATATAAAAGCCATGTCAGCTGGGTGGCCTAGCTGAAGAGCGCCAGGATGGATAGATCTGGTGAGATCGAGTGGACGGGGGGATAGCATCATGGGGTCTAACCGCGTAAGCTGACCCGGTTGAAATGTCGTTGCGCACTTTTTGGCATCATTCCTTAGCACCGGGTGGCTTGATCACACGGGCCAGCAGGGATCATGAGTTCAGACCAATCAAATCGTCCACCATAGCACTCGCAAACATATTCCCACGGCACGATTAGAGTTTTTCTTCCGCAGGTGAACGGACTAGTCGCATCTGGGTATAAACTCCAGATGCACTTAAGTGGTGTAAAACTGATTTCCAAATTGGGATTCGGAGAGCTGGGGCTGATGATCTTGGGTAGGAAGCCAACAACAAAGACTCTCTAATCAGGGGAAGCCAGCTAGGAAATACTATTTTCAAAGTCCCAGGGCCCAAGACACAAGGTTTTAAATTTTTATCTCTGAACTCTTTATATATCGCCAATGTGCCATGATCCCTTTACCTGTAGCTGCTCACTCTGTATACCGGCGATGCAAGAGGGAAATATATATCTCCACATCGCCGACCCGCCCAGTGAATGGGAACAAGAGGGAAAATTGAGAATACAGTCTCGAGAAAATGCAATTTATCCTTAGGAGTCATCTTAGACTTGGGGAAAGTACTCCTCACGAATTACTTTCGTATGTTGGATGAAAGGAGTGGCTCTCACGCGTCCTCGAGGCCCAACAAACAAGGGAGGCCTAAGGTGTCCAAAGGTGTCTAAAAATGGATCCGTCCGCTAGCCGCTTAGTAATATATTGATCAGCACCGGGGAGGGATCGGCGGGTATTCCGCTTTATCCCCGACGCGTACCGAAAGGGCAAAGATGCCAAGCCTGCACTATCCTCGGCACAGTGAACATAACACACGGCTTTTCCTCTGTTTTATACAAATGGCCGATTCCATGGTCAAATATTTCGATTCCAAGGGTAAATAGTGATCGAGATTAATTCCTTGAGCGGGTAAGCGCGGACGCAAGGTTATCTGCGGTTGAGGAAGGTGCAACCAATAATCAATGCGCGATCGGGCAACAACTCAACGAGGCTGTGCGGGGCGCAGGCACTCGAGCTCTTCAGCTGAGAGATTCCCCTCTTGTTCCTCATCTCTTCTCCCGTGGCCATGAGCTTCATGAGAGAAACGGATCATCATGAGTTTTGGCTACGGCGTGGGCGATTTCATCACCGTGATCCAGTTGGCCCACAAGACCAGGAAGGATTTCGCCAGTGCGCCGGGTCAGTTCCAGGTCCTCTCGGAAGAGTAAGTTCCCCCCCCGTCATGTGCACGAATACTCCATCTAAGAATCGCATCGTAGGGTGCAGAATCTCTCACTGGCCCTGCAGGACGCAGATGTAGCGCTCGCAAACCAGGACCTCGACCCGCAACGATGCACGGAAATCGAGCAAATCAGGAAGAGTTCCCATCGCATCTTGACCGAGATCGAGCAGCATCTGGACAAGTACAAGGCGCTTGATACCAGTGCCAACAGCAATGGTAAAACACCGACCAGGCTCAAAATCGCCTGGAAGCGATTACGCTGGGACCCCGCGGAGGTCGAATCCATCCGCGGCCGTCTGACGAGTAACATCGCGGTGCTCAATGATGTCCGCGCCCGAGTGACGAATGATCAGATCAATGGTCTTGTGCGGCGGGCGAAGAGTCGTGATTTCCTGGATTTTCTGGACTGGTTATCGCCTATTGACTACGAAGCGGACCAGGCGCGAATCATCCGTCAACACCAGGCCGGAACGTGTCGGTGGTTGCTGGACTCGTCGGAATTTCGGACCTGGAGCGAGAAGTCCCGGGCGACGTTGGTGTGTCCCGGTACCCCCGGCGTGGGTAAGACGGTCGCCACAGCGGTGGCTGTCAATACCTTGCAAGAGATTTACGGTTTACGGTCAGATGTGGGAATCGCGTATTTGTTCTGCGCATTTCGCCGACAACAGGACCAGAATCTGGAGAGCTTGTTGCTAGGGATCCTGAAGCAGTTGTTGAATGCGCATGGTAGAGTTCCTACCGGCATGCAAAACGTGTACGATGCGTATACAAAGGGAAAAGGAAAGCGTAGCGGGGAAGCGATTGTTGACATGCTTGACGCCGTCACCGGGGAGCTGGCCACAAGCTTCATCCTCGTGGATGCGCTGGATGAGTGTGAGATGGCCTACGGGAATCGGGATAAACTGCTACAGGAGATCTTCGCCCTCCAAAAGAAACACGATGTGAGATTCTTTGCCACGACGAGATACGTGCCCGAGATTCTATCCCAGTTCGAGGGAATGCCATCTCTGCACGGCCAGGCCACCCGCGATGACATCGGGGAGTATATCAGGGGTCATGTCCGGGGTGTGTCGGCGTGTCTTTCGCGGGACCCCGTACTCCAGGAAGAAGTCATCACTCGCATTTCTGCCGCTGCGGAGGGCATGTAAGATGTCCCTAGTTTCTTATGAAACAAATAGATGTACTGATGCAATCTAGGTTCCTGTTGGCGAGCCTCTACCTCCAGTTTCTTGTTGGGAAAAAGTCACCGAAAGCAATCCGCAAGGCCCTTGATACATGGAAGGCCCGTACATCCAGCCATGCCGCATACGATCAGGCATACGAACTCTTCATGGGGCGTATCGAGACGAAGACGCAAGATGAACGCGAATTCGCAAAAAAGGTCCTCGCCTGGCTCTGCTGCACTAAGCGCGAATTGACGGTCCGCCAACTCCAGCATGCCCTGGCAGTGGAAGAAGATGAAGACGAAGATCTCGACCCTGACAACCTCCCCGACGCAGACGATGTCGTCTCCGCCTGTGCCGGATTAGTGGTGATAGACCAACCCACCGGTATCGTCCGATTAGTGCATCATACAACCGATGAGTATTTTGACCGCAATTGGGAGAAGTGGTTTCCTAGCGCACATCATGAGATTGCAAACACCTGTTTCCGATACGCATCATACAGCCCGCTGCGGACCTCTTGCGCTACGGACCAGGAGCTGGCCGAGAGGCTGCAGCGGTACCCGCTCTACGAATATGTGGCGAACCACTGGGGGGACCATGCCCGCGAGCAGATGCCAGCGGAAAGTCTCGTTCTGGATTTCCTCCGTCCGGCAGCGCGGGTGTCCGCCCTGGGCCAGACGGTTGGAAAGTCACTCTGGCGATCAGCGCACCGTACGGCCGTCCACGGCCTCCATGTAGCGGCATACTTTGGCCTCGGTAATATCGCAGCAACGCTGCTCAAGGAGGAAGGAATGGGCTCCATCCAGGATAGTGCTGGTGACACGGCCCTCATGTGGGCCGCCAGAGGCGGTCACGTTTCGATGGCTAACCTCTTACTCACCACCGGCCTGGATCCCAATATCCGGAACAAAGCCGACAGCACCGCCATTGATGTGGCGCGTGAGCGGAATAACAAGGCTTTTGTATGTCGACTCCTGGAAACGAAGGTCGACATCAAGACCTCGGCTCCCCTTCTGATGGTCTGGGCCGCGGAAAATGGATACAGGGATATTTTCTTGTTGTTGCTGGATCAGGGATATTCCCCCAACATCAACGCGTACGGGTTACCACGCAGGCGTCCTCCCCTGATTTGGGCCATTGTGAAGGGACATGATGACCTGGCCCGGCTCCTGATCGAGAGGGGAGCGGACGTGGAAGAAGAGGATAAAAGTGGATTCACGGCCCTCATCGCCGCGGTCTGGTATAAGCGTCGAGACTTGATTCCGCTCATTTTGGACCAGGGTACAGATCCCTGCGAGGGCAGCTTTGGACTCATCAGCGCTGTTGAACATACCCTGAGTGATTCGGACCTCGAGTCGATGGAGCTCATACTTCAGGATCAGGAAAGGAGAGGTCTTGGTGAGAAGACCCGCATCGCCGTGATGTCGGCTGCCATGCGCTGGAACCATGTTGATGGAATGAAGCGCATGATCGGGATGGGAATAGACGTCCACACGCCTTGCATGGGCGGTGATACACTGTTGCTCCGTGCATGTCGACTGCTTGTCCTTGATGCGATCCGCCTGTTTCTCGACCACGGAGCGGACCCCAATGTGGCCGATCGGGACGGAAGGAGGCCACTGTCGCTAGTCGCTGCGTTCGACCGATTCTCATGGCGGGAGCACCCGGGGCTGCAAAGATCACAACAATGGGAGAACCCCAAATTAGCAGTTGAGCTCCTCGTCCAGAAGGGAGCTGACGTCCACATTCGTGATAACAAGCAACAGACGCCATTGATCCTTGCAGCACACCATCACAACGAAGGTGTGCTTAGTTCGCTAATCGACCATGGTGCAAATGTCCTAGCTGAGGACCAGAGTGGCCGCACGGTGTTATCCTGCCTGGCTGGGGGGTCTCGTCGCGGTGTATATGATCCAACGACTATGGCCCATCTACTTATCGCTCTAGGAGTGGATATACACCGCACAGACCACGACGGTCGATCCCCAGCATCCCACGCAGCAAGCAACGGGCAAGCAGGTATCCTTCAGCTGCTGATTGATGAGGGAGCCAGCATCAACACCCCGGATAATCAGGGGCAAACTCCTCTCTTCTGGGCCGCTACACAACATGAGAAAGCTACCCCCGTTATGAAAGTTCTGATCGAAAATGGTGCGGATCCAAACCTGTGTGGTCCAGATGGTCGTACGCCTCTGATAGGGGCTGCAGGGAGCATCTACTCACGGGAGCTGAAACAGGCCATCACGCTGCTCCTGGACCATGGGGCTGATCTGCACTCTCGGGATTCCCAGGGACGCACTGCTCTGTTCCATGCGGCGGAGAACTGGGATACTGAGATTGTCCAGTTGCTGCTCGACCGGGGTGCTGACATTGGAATCAAAGATAATGAGGGCAGAACTGCGTTGTTTTATGCAGGTAGTCGGAAGCCGGTTCCGTGGGGTGTGAGAAACCGAGACGAAACATTGGCGGCTCTTAAGGGGCTATTGTCGAGCAAAGATGATGTGAGCGCTTCGGCTGAGCAGGGTTGAGCGTGGGTAGAAGAGTTGTTGACAAGGTCTTTGAAGACGCGGGAGACTGAATTATTATATGAGGGATGGAGGGAAAGCAGAGATCATGGCGATCCCACGTTCCCTCGGTCATGAGTTATGATTTGCTATATACCAAGTGCCATTATATCTGATGTTCCTGACTATCATCTCTCATCGTGCAACCAGTCGTCCTCACCGAGTAGAGCTTCCCTATGCGTTCTTCCTAATGTATTTGAATAAATCAAGGCAAGTGCTCCACGGTAACCTGCTTCTCCTTCTCCTTCTCCGTCTCCTTCTCAGCCGTCCCCTGCTCCAGATCATCGAGTCCCTTAGGCGCTGGAGCCCCATCCTGCAAACCCACAACAGCCGACTCAAACCGCCGACCACACTTCTCCGGTCCAAAGGCAGTAGTAAAGACGATTCCGATGATGATGATCGCCGTCGAGATTGCCATCGTAGGACCGTAAGCCTGGACAGGCGTACCCTCGGGCCCCTTAACGAAAGTCTTTTCCGCAACGGCATTGACGATTTGCGCAGAGGGGGAGGAGATCATATTACCCAGTTGATAAGTCAGACCTGTCTGCATGTTAGTGATCTTATCTCCTGGAAGGTTTCAGGGAGTGGGTCATAGTGGACGAACCTGGGAACAGCGATCGGAATGCAGGGGGAGACAACTCGTTCAGATGAATCGGCATCACGCCCCATGCGCCCTGCACGAAGAATTGCATGAAGAAGCCGGTGCAGCTGAGCGAGCGTTCGCCCTGGGGGAGAATCCAGGCGGGGATCATGAGGCCCGAAACAATAGCGGCAACGATGATGGCGCGTCGGCGTCCGACGAACTGAGAGAGGTATCCAATAATTGTACCGCCGACGCAGGCTCCGGTCTTCATGAGGATGGAGGCGCGGGAGGCACCGGTGTTATCGAGGCCCTTCTGCACAAGCATGAAGGTGGTGTAGGAGTCTTGGGATGTGTGAGCATAGTAGCAGAACTAGGGAAATGTTAATTTTAACCAAATTATAAGAGTAAGGGAGAAGAGGGGGTGTACCCAAGTACTCAGGATCACACAGTAAACAGAGATCTTCCATTCCTGAGCCAGCATTTGCTTCGTCTCTCGCCAGAACGCCGAGGCGCTGGTAGCCTGCTTGCCGCTGGCTTTGGCGTCGATGAACTGTTGCGATTCGGGGAACACCATACGAATCAGACCGACGGCGATGGAAAAGCCAGCTAAGGACAATCAATCAGTATTAAGCAGTTGTCACGAGTATTGGGGGGGACATACCTCCAACCCAGAAAACAGTCTTGAAACTATCCGTTTCACCACCCACTCCGAGGTTGACGCAGGCGGCGAGCACGTAGCCGAACGAGTACCCCTGCTGGAGAATACCGGACATGAGACCGCGCGCGTTGGCCCTGTTTAGTCATTAAAATCTATAATCAAAGTTGCAAAGGGATAATACGTACGGACAATGCTCCAAAGCCATAGCAATCGCATTTCCATAAACACCACCCATAAACAAGCCGAACAAACTGCGCACGGCCAAGAACTGCTGGAAGGTGCGACTGTAGATGGTCGCAATCTGCAAGACACCCAGGATGATCATGTTAAGCACCATAGGCCATTTGCGACCCCATCGGTCACCAGCCAGACCAAAGAAGGCGGCACCCACGCTTCGCAGCAACAGGGTTAGCGTAATAGCAGTGGAAACATCCGTCTTCGTGCGCCCGTAGTATTCAGATAGCTTCACCTGCTGAATAGAGAGCGCGTGGAAATCGAATGCATCCGCCATCCACGCAGCGAGACCAACGAGGAAGAAGGCCCAGTCCCGTGCCCCGAGCTGCGCAAACAGACTAATGGGGTTTTTGAAGGGCTCGGGGTCGTGCCATTCTGTGCAGACCTCTCCTTGTTCATTGGTGGTTTCGACACGATTTTTCCAGCGGAAGAGATCACCCCAGGTCTCTTTCGGCGAGGGGAATGGAGTTACTTTGACCATGATTGCCAACAAAGGTAAGGGTGGTGGGATAGGAAGGATGGGCTGAGGAACAGGTTATCCGTCTCCCTTTCTCGACGAAGAGAGGAAAAGAAAGGAGAAGGGGAAGGAGAGCATTTCGGGGTCCGGTCGGTGGTGAAGTATCTACAACTCAACTCGAAAAGGCTTCTTCTCCCCCAAACTTCCCCTCTTTCGGTTACTTGTCTCTATAATAAGAGGAGGCTCCTTCGGTTAATCCTACTGCGCGTCTGGGGACCCCGCCGCTTAACTTTTGAGTTCAGTTGCGAGATATGCGGGTTCTCCTTGCCAGAAACTACCGATGAGTGGGATGCCAAGCGGCTGCCAATCCTCTAAGCAACGCTAAGAGACACCACAAGTGTTGGCGTTCTCCTTTTCCGGCCACGATCGTCCTTTCTGGCTTGGCAGCTCTCTGAAAGTCCTTTTCTCCATGCCGGACCCCGAAGACCTGGATGAGGACATTGGGGAAGACCCCGTATCATCCGGGGAATCTCCGCTCTCCTTTGGAGGGCCCGTCTGCTCTTCCCCAGCAAAGCCCACAAATACATTCTTCTTATCCCCACAAATCAGGGAGCATTCCAACTTCCAAGGCGAGGAGGGGGCGAGGTTAATTGTGTTCTGTGTCCTGCTGAAGAGGAAAATTGGCCTCTCCAACCGCTACTGGATGCCGGTCAGTGGTTATTCTCCGAGATGAAAATTGGGGGTCAAAGTGTTGGCACCAGCCGTAACTCCTATTGGACAACAAAACAATGTACCCTCGGGGTAAAGTGGATAACCGGGGGAAATGCGAGGAGAAATTGTTTGATCAGGCGATACGTACCCCGTGAATTGAATCTGTGGAGGACCGAGTGGCAACGGGGAAAGTGAATGCTGACCATGACCCTCCCCCAGATACTCAGAGCAATCCTGCATAACCCCCACCATTTTGCTTCTTAGCCGGCCTCTATCTTTCAAGATAACGTCCAAGAGTGTTTTATGCGCCAATCCTAGCCCAGAAAACATAAGCACTATTTTCAGAGTTGGCGTTGCCAAGCCACATAAAGTTAGTGCTCGGAGTTCCTCCTCGGGTCATTTTTCCCAGTCCATTCATTCACCCGGCATTCACGTGGCCCATCGAGTGGCTTGATCCAGTTGGCAGGGGTTTGAAATGACCTGGTGTGGGATAGAAACAATCCCATATATCCGGGGGCAGGGGAAATGTGCAACCCGGTCCAGGATACAAACTAAGATGTATAGACGCCGCGGATAATAAAGCGATGAGCAGAGACTAGGCCGGTACATCCTTTGCAGGGGTCTCGATGAGATGGCAATCAGTCCCAGAACCGAACACCCGGGTTGACCTGTGCTGCCGGATTGGAGTAACCGGCTTGGTATGGAATCCGCCCCCACGGCCTTCCCGGACGCTGCCTTTACCGAGTCGTTAGCGGTGCTCGTATTCCGTTGGCTGCCTTGCCTCTGAGACTGAACGAGCTGTTGGACTCTTCTCTCGCTTCTGGGAAATTAACACCCAAGATGCCGTCTCTGGTACGTATAAAGTGCCAAGGAATCCGCTACAGCGCAAAGAGACTTTTCTCGCAAAGAAAGACGGTCTGAATATACGGATTTCTCGTCCTCTGAGTCCTACCCCAAAAGGCGCGAAAGAATTGATCCCTTTTATAGGGCAATACGAGCCGTAATTGGTTTGAGGATAATAATTATATTGCTTCAAGGTCCCATGATCAACTAACCACAAAAACAAGATACCCGAAATAAGACCACAGGGTCTACTTCAAAAAGTCGCTGACTCCCGTATACCAGTGCCTCCCCGTCCACTGATACCCCGCGATACCATACTGCTCCAACATCTTATGCATCTGGCGATTGACCCCACGCTTCGTCAGGTTTACCCAATTCCCATTTTTCGTCTGCTCCATGATCCATGCGGCCCACTCCTCGTTCCACCCACGCGCCCATTTACCCGGGTTCGGAGCGTGGATTGCGCTGTGGACATCTGGGGGTAAATATTTGCCCACCTTATGGATATTGATACCCATGCGTTTAAAGAACTGGGCCAGGTCGCCTTCCTAGCAAAAACATGGTGCCAGTCATGGTTTGGTGGACGGGCCGCTTTGGCTGCCTTTGCGGTTGGCTTCGCAACCTTTGCAGCCGTGTTCGTAGCGGCGGCTTTGGTCGTGGTTTGGGCGGATGTCTTGGCTGCTGTAGACGCTGCGGTATCAACAGCGGCCTCGGTGGCTGCCTGAGGGGCGGCATGGCTTGCTGCTTCTGTTGCCGCGTGGGGAGCAGCATGGGCGACCGCTTGCTCTGCTGCCGCCGGTGCCACCTCTACTGCTACTTTCTCACCAGCTTCAGGCGCTGCCTGCGTCGCTAACTCGGACGTCGTTGCTCCTGCCGCAGCTTTCGGTGCCGCATGAGCCCCTGCTTCCTCTGCTGCTGCTGGGGCAGCATGGGACGTTACTTCACTGGCCACGTCCGGGGCCGCATGCTCCGCAACCTCTTTCCTTCCCTCGATCAAGGCCGTCGTGTTCGCCTTTTTGGTCAACGCGATGCCTACTCCCGGACTTACTTGTTCCTTCAAACCGAGACAGTCCGCCTATATCGACAAGCGCATGAGCTAGCCGCCGCTGCAAGTCGGGACGCATTGTTCGCGTTACTATACGAGAGTGGTGACTATGGCCTATCGTCTCCGTGGTCAGATAACCGGATTTCATCTACCATTGCGTCTATCCTGAATGATGACGGCTGGGAATCACTTCGCGAAGGTCTGACAGTTGGGGGGCGCCTTGAGTTTGCTCTTCGCACGTTGGATCGTAGTTATACGCAACACAATGCCCGAGAATACGAGTTGACAAGAGAGATATCTCTCCGCTTGTTGTTCCCGGTGGACTTCTTGCGACTGAAGCTAACCGGGAGATGTTCTGTCACACTCCCAGAGTGGCTGTTCGATCTTGATTATCCCGGACACTACATGCGACGAATCAAGAGCGTGAGCCTGACAATTCCCTGCGTGACGGGTCCTTATGCTGGAGTTCGCTGCCGCCTCCGATTACATAGTAGCAGCACTCGCGTAGACCCCTCGCTGCACATCCCATCTAAACTTTGTTGTCGGGACGTAGGGACCAAATATTCCCCAGGTGGTGCCAGGAACTGCTATACCAATGTTGATTCTGAGGATCCGCGGGTCATTCGCCAATACCACCATACCCTGCGCCCCGACCGGCAAGGAGGTATGGAAATCGCAACTTCGTCTGGGCAGGGTGACGCTGGAATGTTTGATACAAATATGCGGTCCGATGAGAGATACCTACCTTTTGAGTTCTGTGGTGTTGCCGATTCGACATGGTCCCTTGATTTGCCTCAGGAAAACAATCAGTTCGACTTACACACCCTCAGCGAGCTGTCCTTCACATTAACTACACCGCGAGGGAAGGTGGCGAAGCACTCCGACAAGCAGCGTCGGCGAGTGTCCAGCACTTGCTACCTGACCAAGGATTGATATACTTGGATGCCAAAGAGGACCTCGCCGATGCCTGGTATAAATGTTTCTCAAGCAACCCCTCCGGTGAACGCCGCTGCACTCGTCACCCGAGGCGCGCACACTGTGCTGCAAGTGCCCACGGCAAACTGCCTCATCAGTCGCTCAAGTCTCCATGTCTGGTACAGAACACGAGACAACTCAATCTTTCCTTGTCAGAAACACTATTCCCATTCATTCCCCGGTCCCGAATTCCAGCTTGTGGCGGCGATATTAGAATCACAAGGATTGATATTTTCATCGAGGTTTTTCTAGGGTGTGCCCATAAACACAATTCGACAGAGGCATGCTCCGAGCTAGGACCCACCAGCGGAAAGCATATGGATCTCGTTTTCCTTCCTACCGCGAATTGCTCGTCACATAAAGATGTCCCATGTGTTGTACGTTTTGAATGGAACCAGAATAATTTCCACGGAATACTCGACCTCGACAACCACAAGTGTGATGACGACACGGGCGCCCCGAGTCCTCCGGGATTACGCGATACTATGAACTTAGGGCAAGATGTTAATCTCGGGACTCTATGTTTTCCCGCGGGTGTCGGCGCTGCCGGGTTGTCGAGGGCAGACATGGACTCCACCACCGGCGAACCCTTTACTATCATCGATAGGATATTCTTCATCGTGCACTACGCCATCGCAGGTCCAGGAGGAAGGCAAGGGGGGACACACGCACTGAAATGCCCCCCGACGGGGTGGTTCCCGCCTCTCCTATAGGATACTGGCTCAAGAAAGACGGGGCTTGGATGCTTGACCAGGGCAAGGACACAACTCTCATTGGAACGGATAGCCAATTTTAAAAGCAGCGAGACTATAGTAGTAGAAATAAACGACCCTTTGGTTGGTTAAGCAACCAGATTTCGCACTGCGGGCGGTGTTGAACCGCCCATGGGAACCCCTCTCTGCTTTCTGAACGCCTGGTCACCACACCACTCCGCCTCGGCCTCGTTGACAGTCCTTCGGGAGTAATAATTAGAGTCTCAGGGCTGTAAACGCCTGATTAAGCAGCAGGGACATTGAACTCATAGAACTCGTGATACGCGAGTCGCTCATTAGTGCCCCAGTAGGGTCCGAATTGCTCATAGCTGATCAATACCTTGTGTTTCCCTGGTGCGATCGGACGTGGGAAGCTGGCCCCGTTCAATCTCGCACCACCTGATTCCGTTCCTTCCCCCGCAGCGCCATCCCCGGGACGGAGGCCATGAGGATCAATAGCAGCGCTAATTTTCCATGAATATTTATAGTTCCCTGGATAATACCAGGCACCACCCCAATAGTACTCAGTCTTCCAAACACGTACGAAAGGCTGGACCATTGCATTTTTCACTTCCACACAGAAGGTGGCGTCTGTCCAGAGGTATTTAAAGTAAGAATAGATCCCGCGCCTCTCTGCACAGTAGGTTCCGTCGCGTGGTTTAGGATCTGTCCGGGTGACCAGGATAGGTGTTGGAATCGGTGGCGGGGCGTTTCCCAGGGGCGTAGGCGTGTGGCCACCGGTAGGAGTCAAGGTTGGTGTCTCTGTTGCTGGTGGCGCGACGGGGGTTGGTACAAGTGTGAGGCTTCCGCTCACTCGGGTGCTAGGGAGGGCAACAACACTGATAGAGGTAAGGACAAGAGCCCAGGCCATCTGGTTAAAGAAAAGCATGCTGCAGGGTGCTGGGAAAGAGGCTTGAAGGAGTGCCCGGGCGTGAGGGATAAGGAGAAGACACTGGGTAAATGAGGACCCGGGGACATCAGACTGGACTTTATAATGGGGACAGTAGTAAGCAATGGCGATCCGACTGGGCACTTTACTGCTCGATCAAATCCCGCTACCCATTTCTTTTTCTTGGTTTGAGGCTGGGCTAGAGGTAATCACCCCAGGAAAACTGGTATTGCTTATTGTGACCAACTCGCTCGGGTGACTGAGGCGTCAGCTATTGACCCTGGATTACATCCGGATTGGATTCTCCTAAGGCAATACAGTTTGCCTCTGGGAAGTGATCGCCTGTGATGGCTAGCAGCCCAGCCAAACACACTGTTTCTCGTACCGTGTCCGCCAGTCCTCTCAGTGTGTTTAGACCTCGTCGAAACTCTACTGATCCCACCTTGGCAGTGGTGCCGTGTCGATCTCCTCGTTTGGGAGACTGTGGTATGGTACCGCCAATAGCCCAGTCCGCCAACCAATACTTGGGGCTTAGGGGCGGTATATCGCAGCCCCAACTCCCCAAAGAGACAGGCTATCCAGCAGGGCACCGCGGCTCCCGCGCGCCTCACCACCTGGCCTCATTATCCCCCTTCCGTGGGAGCGATCAAGGCGCGCCCCAGAATCCAATAAATAAGGAGTCACAGGGCATTCATTACTTTTCATCTGTGCGTCACCCTAGGGCCCATATTTCTGTTGTCATGAATACTACCATAGAGCTCGTTAGGGGTCAGCGTGCCCAGCCACTGAGGCTGCATGCATTAATTAAGATAAGTAGATACCAACGAACCACACAATAAATGTCATTTTGTCTAGTTGACCAACCAGAAATATATCTTACTGCCCGCTGTGTTGAACAGCTCAGGGCGGCCCCCCTGCTTTCCGATTCCCTAGCCACCGATCCCCTCCGCCCTGGTTGGTCTTCCTTCGCATGTTAAAAGCATGAGATCCAATGTGACGAGCATTCCAGACACCCAAGAAAACAAAGTACGGAGAGAGCAATACGTCCCTTTAATTCCCCTCCTCGGCAGCCGGCACATCGAACTTATAGGATCGGGTGGTCTTGATAGGCGTATCAGAACCCCAGTAGGGGCCGATCTGCTCATACGTATAGGTAATCTCGTGTGTCCCTGGCCTAATAGGCCTGATAAAAAACGGCGCGTTCAAGTGCGCATGGAATGTCTCCCTTCCGCTGGCGCCAGCCGGTTCTTCATACCGCCCTTTGGGGTCAATAATGGCTAAAAGGCGCCATGAAAACTGAAGTCCCCCTGCCAACCGCCACCAAAAGGGAGCCCAGTACTCAGTTCGGTAAAAGTCGAAGTATGGCTGCACCTTGGCGTTTTCCACCCGAATGCAAAAACGGCCCAACGACCAGACCCATCTCCTCTTCGAATAAAGGCCGACGTCGTCCGAGCAGTATTGCCCGTCGCGGGGTTTGGGATCTGAGGTTGCTTTCTGGGTGTCCAAGGTGTTGTCTGGCGTGGGGGTTGGAATCGGCGGTGGAATCGGTGGCGGGGAATTGCCCAAGGGCCTAGGGGGAATGATACCAGTAGGAAGGAGAGTTGGTGTCTCTGTTGCTGGCAGCGTGTCAGGAGTTGGGTCGAAGGTGAGTGTTCCACTGGGAGTATCTCGTGCCCCGGGGAGGGCAACAACAGGACTGGTACAGGCAAGCGCGAGAGCCCATGTGATATGCTTGTGGAGCCACATGTTGCAGGATACTCAGCCAAGGATCTTGCCGCAGGTGAGGTGAACGATGGAGTCACAAGAAGCCTGATGAACGATCTCGGTGGGAGAATGGGGGCCCGGGGACATATATTCGTAGGAACAACGCCCAATGGCCATATGATGGAGTATTTTCCCGCTAGGCGACATTCCAGCACGCTACTACTTGCTTTTTTTTTGGATCGTTCGGGCTATTGGTGCCATCCTGGGGTATTACTGGAGGGAGGGAATAGAGCTATACTGCTTATTGTGCTCAGGCGGGCGCAGTTCGTCCAATTCCAGCCACTTGCTCCAGATTTGATCCTGATTGGGCTCGCCGAAGGAAAAGATGACCCTGGGTCTGCACACTGATCACTGTGATTGTCAATAAATAGCCCACCCAATCACAACTCTCTCCCCGCATCCTCAAGTTTCTCTATTCGACGAGCCTCGTCCTTATCCCCGGGGTCGAAATCTCGGGATCAACTGGCAGAGCCTCTTCTGCATCCTCCCGCTTTCACGGCGCCCCAAACCGCGTTCTAGCTATGCATGCAATTGGAACGTCATGAGAGGAGAAGGCCTGATCAATCCACCCTCCTGAATCGCTCAAAATCGGCCGAGACCTCACAACGGCAATCCCTATTCCGAGCTGGTGGCGCTGGGCTGTTGATTCCCCGATTTTGCGGCCACGGCTGGGGGGATGGCGTTTCTCAGCCCCAGCGCCACTAGGCCGTAGATCACCTCACTGTCTTGGCTGCTGGCGGGGAAGTGGCTAACCACTAACCAGTGGGAATAGTAGCTGCTGTTACTGTTTGCCATGATCTACGCGGACCGTGCCAAGGTTTTCCATCCTCCATGGGATCACCTTTCCTTCGCGCTCACCACCAGTGTTGAGGCGGAGGCACTTGTGTGCGGGGTTTCTGGGCGTAAGTTGCGTCGTGACTCTCGATCCTCCCCCAGGGCGTGGGTCATTAAACATGTGGATCGAAATAATTGGCATCGGAGACGGTACTTGATTAGAACTAGCAAAACTACAAAGCAGAATCATGAACTAATGAGCTTCTGATTCGTTAAGCAACAATATAATTCACCACCGGCTGTGTTGAACCGCTGAAGGCACTTCCTCTACTTTCTGATCCCCTAGCCACCTATTCCCCCACACCTTCCCCGTCCAGTGCACGACCCTGAGTCTGATAGCCCCCAATGTATCACAATAATGGCGATATCCGTCCCAAACGACGTAGTATACGGACGATGAAGACGGGAATGCACCCCTCCTTACTCAACAATGAATTTGAAGGACTTGGAAGCCGTGAAGGGGTCGCTATCATCCCAGTACGGGCCCCTCTGAGCATAGCTGAATCGAACGCTGTGCGTCCCTGGTTGAATCGGCGTCGAGAAGTTCTTCGTGTCCAAGGCGGTGCCGCTTGATTCCGTCCCGGCGCCGCTCACCGCATTTTCAATATACATGTCACCATCAAGATCGGCTGAGATGGACCATGAATATTTATAGTTGCCCTGGCTATACCAGGCACCACCCCAGTAGTATTTGGTTTTCCAAAGCCGTATGAATGGCGCGACCATCCCGCCTTTCACATCAATGCAGAAATTGACCTCTGACCAGATATATTTATACATGGAATATAGTTCGACATTGTCCGAACAGTAGTAATCGTCGACGGGTTTGGGATCGGCCGATGCTTCACGGGCTTCCAAGGTACTGCCAAGGGTCGCGGTTGGAACCGGTGGCGGGGTGTTGCCCAAGGTATGAGGGGTGTGGCCGCTCGGAGTGAGGGTTGGTGTGTCTGTTGCCGGCGGGGCAGTTAGGGTTGGCTCCGGTGTGAGGCTTCCAGTTCCTCGTGCTCCAGGGAGGGCCACAACTGTGGTACCCGTCAGGGCGAGGGCCCAGGCCAGATGTTTATAGAACTGCATGTTGCGGGGTACTCAGAGGGGAACCTTGTGGTAGATATAAGTGCGCAGGCACAGGAAGCTCGAGGGAGAGGCTGGGTGGGAAGAAGGGTCGAGCGACATGGTAGCCGACTTTATATTCGGGGGACGGGTGAGTATCTTCCTGTTCCTGAGTTCGTGTTGAGTGTTGAGGGTACAAGGTGATATCCACTCCCTGTTCTACAATACATCGCGCTACGGAATCCCTTTTCTTTTCTTTTGGCTTCATCTTGGGACATGACTGGACACAACGAAGCATCCTGGTAGGCGGACACCTTCTATCGCGGTCACACCAGCCGGGTTCCTCGAACGTCAGCCACTTCCGGTGCACCTCGGAGGACATCCTCATTGGATTCTTTGAAGGAAGCGAGTCAGTCGCCGACTCAATTCCGTCCCCCCCCCCCCCCCCCGCCCTGCATGGTCCCCTCATTGCACTAGCCTGGCAATATTCGCTTGCTGATTCGCTCATTTCGCGTCAATACTTATATATTTTGGGTTTTGGCACGGAGTCTCTCAGGCCCGGCACTAGCGAGAAGCCGCCGATCATTGCTCACTTGCTTAAATGTTAGTGGCTCACTGCACTCGCTCCCTGCAGCGATCTACCCGGTCCGCAGCGGGATTTCTATTCCCCCTGGTGCTGACCTTTCCTTCAGGCTTATCTCTAGTTTATCACGATCGACGCTGTTGAGTAACGGGAGAGGGTTGCATCCGAATGGTGGGTATGTCATGATCTTCCCGTCTACGCCACCTCCTTGGTCTGCTTCCTCCCATACTCCAACTTCTCCCACTTCATCACCAGCCCACACACCAAACAAACCACTCCCCCAACCACCACCAAATAAAACTCCCTCGCAATTACCTCCGCCACAGACTCAACCCCCCTGTGCGTCACTTCAGGGTCATCCGATCCCCAAACCGCCGAACTCACCCCCGCCAGCGCCTCCCTCAGCTCACCCTCCCCATACCCTAATCGCATCCTTCAGCAAGACATACCCGACATTCTGAAAGATCGATCCCGCAACCGCTAACACCGTCGAAATGCCCCCCAGCTGACTCATATTAAAGAGAATCGCACTATCCACCCTCTCCTGCGGGGTGGTGGTAATCACATTCCCAATCCCGACACCGTGCTGGAAACACGCGTCTAGTCCAATCCCGATGAGGGCTTCGAGGGCAAGAACAGTTGATTCGGGGATGGTTGGGTCGCTGCCATTGCTCCTGATCCAGCGATGGTGGTTATTCCTGCGATGATGTAGATGAGGTTATACCGTCCTACGATAGGGAGGAGGGTACCCACGAGTATAACAACGGCGATAAAGACCAGGATGAAGGGGAGGATGCGCACGGTCTGCGCGAGGGGTGCGTGGCCACGGACGAATGAGAAGAAGAGGGGTGTGTAATACAGGGTTACAGCATACGAAGCCCCCTGCGTTCCAGACGCAATCCAGATAGGCAGGAGGTCCATTCTAAAAAGTAGGTGGAGGGGGATGGCACGTTGAGAGGGCGTAGTGAAAATGCAGAGCGATTGTTGGGCTATCCAAGCTATTAAGGACAGTCCGAACAGGGTCCAGATGGCGGTGGAGGTGGGAGAGCCCCAGGACCAGACGGGCCCGGAGAACTCGAGGGCCACTGCGAACAGAACGGGAGTGAGGATGTTCAGGAGGATGCCGAGGGGGTCGATGTGCGTCAGTCGCGAGGCGAGGGGGATACTGGGACCGAGGTATTTATTCGGGATGCAGAGGATAGCGAGGACCAGGCCGAAACCGACGAAGGGGTGGTTCATGTAAAAGGCTCAGCGCCAGGTGTGGCCAGGGCGGATCCGATAGGGCCTCCGATGACGAGACCGATGGCCCAGAGCGCAGAAAGCAAGCCAAATAGAGGGGGGGTTTCGGTTGGTGTTGTGAAGACGGCGACGAAGGTGATGTTACTAAACTATCAGTTATTGGACTTGTGTGTTTGGGATAGAGGGTGTGTACTATGGGTAGACGATGGCACCGCTCAGTCCCATGATAATCCGTCCGACGATGACGGAGGACATGTTCGGTGCGGCACCGGCCACCGCGGCGCCCGCCATGAATATGATTATATTCACAATATAGGTCCATCGCATGTCAAAACAGTAAAGAACCTTGCGAGAGAGGGAGAAGACGGCAAAGTTGGCCAGGCTGTACGAGAGTCCGATCCAGGGCAGGAGTTGGATGTTGCCAAATGGCTCGTAGAGGCGGATCTGGATGTTGGCGATATTGCTCACATCGTAGCCTAACCTGTTAGAATATGAACCCGAATAGATAACAATAATAAACTAACCGTTGATAATGGTGGTGAGGAAGATGACGGCGATGCTGCCGGCCCATTTCCAGGCGGGCAAGACTCTCTCTGATGACTTCTTTTTCCTTTATTTCTGCCATAATCGCATAAAGGCTGAATTATCTAGGCAGAGTAATATTTGTTTAGGCCGGGAATATCGAGATATAAAACACGTCTCACCCCATCCAACTCATTTTGTAAGCTGACTGGCTGTAAGAGATGCTGACATGGCTGAGCGGCAGTGTCCCTGTAGTGCCCCAACGATCGCCATTGATTGCTGTTGATCGCCTATCGGAAGCTTATTCGTTTCGGTTATCCGGCTAGATTGCAGGGATAGCGGTTATCGCAAGCCAATAAGAAAGTAAAACCATCTTTAATGATCCTCGTTCAGGCCTCCCATTCTTTCTCAACTCACAACCAAACCACCCTCCCCCATACCCTACTCCCGACACTGGGGCTCATCGGGCAGGAATCTTTATTTTTGGTCAGACCAGAGTTCCGAGTTTCGGATTATGCAGTCTTATGAGTGTTTTATGTTCTTTTATGGCAGTGCCCAGACATCTGTCTTGGATCTGGTTGGAGAGTAAATATAGGATACAGAGAGTGGCCTCATGATTCATGCGCCACGTTGATTGGGGTCGGAGCCAAGATTCATCGTCAGTCTTTATCATGTCTGTATCTTCTGAAGTCGCTGGTTAGGCAAATATATATTCAGTCATCACTCGCTATCTATTCCATACTCTGGAGTAGTAACTTTCTGGTTTTGATTCTCTGTCCTAATTCTAAGTCAGCGAAATGTTCTTCATCTTAATTCTCTTGGTCGCAGCTACAGCTGCCCTCCTGCTGCAATGGCTATATTCCTATATTCGACACTCCCAAAATGCCCGCCGCCTGGGCTGCCAAAACGCCCCGTTATACCCCGGCGGAGAGCCGTTCGGATTCCTCAATCTTCTCGAAACGGTCAGTGCTGATCGGGCGAACGAACTCCCTCTCCTCGCGGAGAAACGCATCCAGCTTCTCTCCAGCCAACACAACCGATACGTCCCGACCTTTCGCATCCGGCAGACGGGGCGGGAGAATGTGATGACCGTCGACCCCAAGAATATTCAGGCCGTATTAGCCACTCAGTTCAAGGACTTTTCTCTCGGTGACGTGCGCCGGAACATCGCCGCGCCTCTCGTGGGTCACCACGGCATCGTACGTTTCTCCACCTCTACTTACGGCTTTGTATATCAATTCAACTAACCAGGTTGATCACAATAGTTCACCGCAGACGGCGAGGAATGGTCCCGATCACGATCCCTCCTGCGTCCCCAATTCTCCCGCGAGCAAATCAACAACCTGGACCTGGAGGAAAGACACGTCCAATCCGCCCTACAAGCCATGCCCACACACCCCGACGGATGGACCGCCGACCTCGACATCCAATCCATCTTCTTCCGTCTCACCATCGACACCGCCACCGAATTCCTCTTCGGCAAAAGCTGCAACAGCCAAACCGCAGCCCTGCAACACGGCATTGGCCAAGGCTCCGACAGCTTCCGCTCCAGCTTCGACCGGTCCATGTTCTACCTCGCCGAACGCCTCCGCTTCGAGAACCTCGCCTTCCTCATCGACAACGCCGAATTCCGATCCTGCATCGCCACCGTCCACGAATTTGTTGATGGTTTCGTCGACGACGCCCTGGACGCAGCACAGAACGAAAAGCCCAGTAGTCTGGAAAACAGCCCCAAATACACCTTCCTGCACGCGCTGGCCCATGACCTCAAAGACCCCATCGAGCTCCGCAACCAATCGCTCAACATCCTCCTCGCCGGCCGCGACACCACCGCCTCCCTGCTCAGCTGGACCATCCTCGTCCTGTCCCGGCACCCCGCCATCTTCGCCCGTCTCCGGGGTGAAATCCTCTCCCACTTCGGCAGCTTTGACTTCCCTGAGAACCTGAACTTCGCTTCCTTAAAGGGTTGCCAGTACCTCCAACACGTCCTCGCTGAAACCCTCCGCATCTACCCCGTCATCCCATTCAATCGCCGCAACGCCATAAAAGACACAACCCTCCCCTCTGGCGGTGGCCCCGACGGTACCTCACCCATCTATATTAAAAAGGGCCAAACAGTGCAATATAGCACATTCGTTCTCCATCGACGGAAGGATATATGGGGCGAGGATGCAGAGATCTTCAATCCCGATCGATGGGTGGGGAAGAAGAGTACATGGGAGTATATACCGTTTAATGGCGGTCCGAGGCTGTGTATCGGGCAGCAGTTTGCGATTGTCGAGGTGAGTTATGTGCTTGTGAGGCTTTTGCAGAGGTTTGATGGGCTGTTGGATGTGGGTGAGGAGAAAGAGGTGAGGTATAAGGTGAATTTGATTAGTACGCCGGCGGAGGGGGTGAGGGTGAGGATGCATGCGGCGGAGTAGATTACTGACACTTTGGTTAGATGTGTCATTATGTATATAGAGGCATTGGGGTGGTTATCAGTATATCGATTATTGTTGATAACTTTACATGTCGATTAAAAGAGAGAATGGAGTGTGGTTAAATTGGAATTTACGACCCTAATCATTTCTTGGATAGCGTTGGATAATCCTGACCAAGGACCTCCCGACAATGAGCTGCAAACACCTCAATCCACAGGTCGCGAACCTTGTAGGCCGCAGTATCGTCCGGATAATTGACAATTGCATCCCAAACTGTGTGTAAATCATCCGGTTCAAGATCTTTCACAGGCACCATAAATACCCGCACAGTAAGTATGATTGCCCCCGTCCTAGGCAAACGACGGAGACCCTGCAACTCGACACGAATCTCCAGCGAATCGATCGAGGTCGCCTTCGGTTTCATACCCATAGGCTCCTGATGAAAGCTGCCGGGGACGGGTTGGAGAAACACATTGTCCCTCTGAATCGGGGCGTCCACCTTCAAGTTCAGAAAGTATCTAGCACCTCGTTAGCTACCCGTCCTCATACAATCATTTATATAACACCGACCGCTCCATAGGCCGCTGCAGCTTTTCTTTCCACTTCGGCACAGGGCCATGCAGTCGATGCAGCGGCCACCCAATCCGGTCCGTCAAATGCCATCCGGACGGGCAAGCAATCCACCCTGCACGACTACTCCTATCAGCCTCAACCCTCCCATAAGTCTCACTCAAAACTCACAAATAATACAAATCGTCTTCCCCCCTCTGGACAAGGTACAGATCATCCTGCACCAACAGCCCACACACATCCATCGGATGCCGGTCAAACGGCTTCCGAATACGGTAGCATTCGTTCGTCGGCCGAATGTAAACAAATTCCCCGTCCGCTGTCAAGTTGAACATATCAGGGAACTTGCGGGTGACGTATTCTACAATCAGCTCGAGTAATTCCTCGCATGCGTCATCCGCACCGGGGAGGACCTGCACTACCTCGTCGTGCATGGGCCCGTCCAACCAAGATAGTTTTTGCTGATGCTCGGGTCCCCAGGTGTTGTCGAAAACGAAGTAATGGTTTATATCTAATTTGCGGAGACCCATTGTCATTCGGTATTTGCCTGGTTTCCAGGGATGAGGGCGGGAGGGTTTGTTGGTGATTGGGAGGCCGGGGGTGGGGATTATGTTTGCGTAGTCTGGGGGGATGATCACCGCTTCCCTCTGGCGCTTTTTGAAGGGGTGCTTCTTGGTCGCGAAGAGGAGAGCTATGGCCGATGCGAAGAGGAGAGCGAGGAGCAGCGTCATTGTATAATAGGCTCTCTGGTGAAACAGACTCGAAATGTAACCCGTTAGATCGAACTGGCTGAGGTCGTGTCACCACGCCGTCGCGCGAGTGAGGCTCGAAATCCGGTGAGATGTTCTCCGAAGATTACCTCGGGTCTATCCCAAGTAAAAACCTCCTTACTGCTCCAAGAGGAAGTGAGAATAAAAAGAACGCTGGGACACAACTGAATACCGATTTACTTTGTCTTCTAAGTTTGGATGCACATGACCACCACGCGTTCGACGTCGATTGGACAACTTTCCCTACACTCACAACTAATTCCAGAACCAAAAGTCAATTACTAAAATGTAGAAACTAGACTCAAGAGCGGAAATACAGTCTGGGGTGAATGAAATCCTGGGCACAATCACAGTCGGGCCAGATTGACAAACTCGCCAGGAGCATGATAAGCCGGCACGTCCATCTTCAGGGCATCACCCGAATAACCCAGGTCTTCCGCCACCAGAACCGCACACTTCTCGCCAATCAAAAGAGCAGTCTATTGTCTTATTAGCTCATGTTCCCTCTTTATGCTCTCAGATAAGAGTGGGATCGTACACTAAAGGTGTTGCATCCCACGTTGTCCGGGCAGATGGACAAATCGCAGACCTTCAGCCCCTTGACGCCATGAACATTCAGGCGCTCATCGAGAACGCCGCCATGTGGGGCGATGGAACTGCCTTCCCGGGGCGCCATGCTACATGTCCCCAGCGAGTGCCAGGTCGTCTCCACGTGGCGTTGAACTACAGTGTCATCAGTTAGAATAATCATAACTACAAGAAGGGCGTGAGTGAGAACTTACTCCACTTCTCAATATGCTTGATATCCTCCTTGCTATATTCAAGAGGCGGTCGAGCCTCGTGCCTATTGGAACTCAGAGTTGAGGGTGAAGAATGCTTTCCTGGCTCCAGGGGGTGTGACCAAGAGCCTGTCATTTCCATCAGTCTGGGGATATAGGGCGATATTTAAACGTTTGGCTTGGTCTTACCATGTTGAATACCAGCCGAAATATGATCCGGACCAGCGTATGCCTTGGTGGTCTCCAGATCGAGATCGTGCGCTCGCGCTGCCGAGCTATATGCAAAATGCGGATGCATGGCCGCCACCTCCCCTGCGTACGCGCCCATGCGTCGGGCAGTCTCGCGAGATTTAATGTATCCCCACACCATAGGTGCCATGTCGCGCTCGTCATTCATAAACCCGGCATCGAAGTCCGGTACCTGGTACGGATCAGCGGATTGAATATGCGTCGAACCGCGCGAGAACGGATATTCCTAGTCTTCATCAGTTTCATCCCAGACCATTCCCCCGGGCACCCGGTGAAATACCAGAAAATGGAACATGGTAAAGAACTTGCCCGGTGGCATGAGCATATGGTCACCGAACCAGCTATACACCCGTTAATGATCCCTACCACACCCTCAAGAAAGGGAAGGAGCTCACCCAGAAATAACCGAATAATGCATCACCGGCTTATCCGGCTTCTGCCTAAAGTAACTCTCCCACCCCCTCACAAAATCCGGCGTCGGCCACCGCTTCATCTCATCCAGCTCCTCCTTCGTCGGCCGAATCTTCACGCCCGCCTCAATCCCATTCGTCGCCAACGGCCCCGTCCCCCTGATATTCCACTCCTCAAACACCTTCTTCTGCACCTTCTTATCCCCCCTTAGGAAGTCATCAAAACTTTCCACATCCGGTTTGGCCCTATACACCGAGAACGTAAGATAATGATCCTGGAAATTCCTCCCCACACCCGGCAAATGGACCTGAGGCTTGATGCCCAGTTTGCGTAGTTTCTCCGAGTCTCCGATTCCTGACCGTTGCAGGATGAGCGGCGAGCTGAGTGTGCCGCTGCTGATGATGATCTGCTTGCGGGCGCGGTAGATTTTGCGAACTGGCTCGCCGCCACCGAGGGGCTTGGTTGGAACGGTGACGACGCCGACGGCGCGGCCGTCTTCGATGATCACGCGGTCGACCTTGGTGTTGCATTTTAGGTGCAGGTTGGAGTGTTGGGCACGGGTGCTGTGGACGTAGGCGTGGGCGGCGTCACTGCGGCGGCCTGATTCCATAAATGTCAGTCAAAGAGGATCTTTATAACTTGTTGGAGGCAAGGTTCAAAAAAGTAGGTAAGGAAACCCACCCGTGTCGCGGTTGATCCACTTCAACCAGTGCTCTGCTCCGTGCCTAGAAGGATGTCCCTAATTAGCCCTAGAATCACGAAAGTTGCACTGGCAATGTGCCATACCCCGTCTTCAAGTCCTGCAGGTCATCCGTCACGGGAATGCCTTGTGTCTCAGCAGCACGGAGAAAGTCCTGCATGATCGGATAGGTATAGTTGCCGAACGACACTTTGATGGGACCGCTAAACCCATGCAGATCGCGGTTATTCGAGGACCGTTGATACGTCTCATACTTCTTCATCAATGGGAGCAGCTCATCGGTTGTCCAGCCCTTGGCTTGGAAGTCATCGTAGTCTGATGCCGAGGCCCGGGTGTACATCTTCTTCTAGTCAGCCAGGGAATCCTAGAAATACTTGTTCCTGGTGAATTGGATAATATACCATAAAATTAATCGAGCTTCCGCCGCCGAGGATATTCGCGCAGGGAACGATCGCCCGACGTCCATCCAGGTGCTCCGACGGCCGGGAGTGGTAGAACGACGCCGTCTTTGAGTCCAGTTTCATGTTTCTCGGATAGATTCCGGGGCGATAGACCCTGACACACCTGCTCAGCCGTGTACTTAAGGGGGGGGGGGGGGGGGGGGGTCAGGTTTCTCACCATGGGTTATTGAGATTGTCTTCCCCGGCCTCGATCAAAAGAACGGAAAGATTGTGGTCGAGGTTGGCGAGACGGCCAGCCGGGACGCATCCCGAGCTGCCGCCACCGCAAATGATAATGTCGACCTCCTCGGGGATAGTCATGTTAGCTAATCATTCACACAGTATGTTTTGTGGGCAGAATGTGCAACTATCAATAAGGAGGAAGATTCAGGATGTAGGTTCGGGTCTCCTGAGACCCTCTATATAGGTTCTTCTCCGCATTTATGATGGAATCAAAGCGGTCCCCCGCCGGCATTCAATCATGTTCCCCTCATGCGGGGCCAGGGCCAAGGTGATAATGTCAGGTATTATGATAAAGGTGATGTATAAGACTTGCCCCAGCTGGGATGTTTGCTTGCTGTCAGACCAGGGATTGGATCTTAGCTTTTCCCTTTTACTCCGCACGAGATCCGCCTCGCCACCCAGTGCCCTCGAAGACTTCAAGAAAAGACGGTTATAAGAAGGATAGAAGCATGCGCGTACACCTTGGTGTCAATTCAATCATCCCAACGGCCGCTATCTTCTATTTTCGGTCATTCTACATGCGATAAAGCTCCCACAAAACCGGAATATGGCACGGAGTCATAAGCAAGAGCTACCTCCGGGTGTACTTTTAGGACAGTCGGGCTAGATGGCTAGTCAATCGTTCCAGGAGTGAAGGTCGTTAGCTGTCAAGGATGTTCATGCGGGGTGCCGCACGGAGAAACGGAGGTACATCATTTAGCTACAGTTAGGGCGGGGTTTGTAGTGATGATACGTCTATGACGGTTTCCCCAATATATTTAGACATCGACCCTGCTTCGGCCGGTGTAGCATGAATCATGTCAGCCAAGAAGTGGGGAAGCAAGCTGTCAAGTTAAATGCGGGAGCGCTACTGCACAACATAAGTACTCGAGGGCTAGACGTGTTCGATCCAACGGGGATCATTCCTTCCCGCTCAAACGGAGAAACTCTAGTGCCTCTTGGTGTGGGGTTGACAGCTCAGATCGCCCTCAAGCGGAGAAATTATCTCGGCGTGAGCTAGTATACTTTGCATCTAGCCAACCATTTGTCTTGGCCACTTCTTTACAAACCCCGGTGAACCATTATTCGTCGCCTAGATATCGAAAACCGGATTCCCTGGCAAAATCGCATTTGCAAGTGGGGCGCAAGTGTACGGATACGAGGCAGTTTTCTCTCCAACTAGATGTACTCCTTTTCCTTTTCGAGTGTCAGCAAGGGATTGGGGTCATCAGAGTGGTCGGATTCTCCACAGCAGAGAGACATCGGTGCGGAGAAAGCCAGATTTACCAAAACACCAAGCACGGTGCAGCTCTTAACTCTTCTCTTGCTGGGTTCCGCTGTGATTGTTTCTAATTTGTAGAAAAAATACCCACACCACAGGCCCTAATCATGGCCCACCAACCCCGCAGGCATCTTATCTCGCAGTGTACAAAGATCTATACCTCTTAGTGGGAAGTGTTTAAACAGAGCGTGCCATTACAGCGACCAGATCCCGATCAGAGCTACGGTGCGGGGGTTATTAAGAAGCAAAGCACCTCAAGCCATGTCTAGAGTAGGTCCTGCCTTTACCCAGTAAGTTGAGCCCATCGGCTAAATGACTCCCTTTCCGTGGAAAGGTTCTATCGGATCGACAATCTTAATAAGCAACACGCCATTTGTACGCAAGATATGGCTCAATGGTATCAGGAAGAGGGACGGCGAGAAACATTTGCTTCTAGTTTATAGATGATGATGTACATCACTCACAAGTTGGTATATAGTTGTGGATCAAAATGTTGGTCAAAATAGCTGCTATGCCAAAACAGTTATTGATAGCCCAAATGGTGATAGTTAATCATAACTGTGGTATTTTTGATAAACTTGCAAGATTAATATATTTTCTTATATATAGAATCATGTTAGGTTCTACACTGGAAAATATGGCTTATAATATATTAATATAAACTTAGACTATGCCACTACTATGCCTTAGATAAATATCTTATTTAATATAGCTAACATAGTCATTCCTTTTAGCACTAACTTCCACGGTACTTTAAATTTTTATATTAGAGTTATTAGTAAAAGGCAAGCAGAATATAGATATCTTAGATAGTTTTTTTTAAATATTTTATTTAGACAAGCTTAGGTCCTACGTAAGTAGCATTAGATATATGCTTTATTAATTAAGCATGACTTGCAGTTAATATTAGATACATGCTATGAAGTAAGTGTTCTTTCAGGGTGGAGTAGCATCAGCAAAGAAAAGCAGATACTTGACGCGGAGAAAGCATAGTTAAATTGATGCGAATATGTGTTATAAAGATCCACCAAGAACCAGGGCGACTTCTTGTTCGGTACATAAATTTTTTCTCAAACCGTATCTAAATTTCGGCCCGCAGTTCACACCTATACAGATATGGATTAGGGCCGTCTGCTCACAAGCCGGAGAATCAGAGTTAGTAAGCCTATTGGGGCCATTGATAACTAGATGTACCGCTGCGATTTGCAGACCAATCCGTGTAGGATGCCATAAACTGGTATACATGATGACATTCAATCCGGGTTATTTTATGTAATTTGGTACTTTTTCACTTTTGGATATTGATGGTGAGGTCACCTCCATGCTTCCTAGTATAACTTTTGAACGTTTGACAAAGTGAGATCCATTCTTGAAAATGTATTTTCCTAATTCCCTTAGGGGCCTTTACCCCGTCGCACCGCGCAGGGCGACATTTCTGGAAGATGGTGGCTGATCAGTCAGCTCTAGCGTCAGGCACTTATGCGGCACCACGTGGTCTCGTTCGCGTGGACCCCAAGGGCCCCTCCATTTTTTTGATTCTTCTCTCTTGCTGGGTGTGAAATTATACAACTCCAATGAAGTAACTCATAATACCAAAAGAGAAGAAGAAATCAGGCAGGGTGTGAACAGAGGTGTGCTCTTCTCCAGAAGCGCAGATAGCAGCAGAAACACACAGAGGTAGACAAATTCACAACTTGATTTCTTAATATGGCTAAGTTTGATATTGGATGACCCAGAGGCACGTACTAACTAATAGCAAAGTAAATTGTTTCTAAGCTCTGATTATAGCAATCTTGTTATAGGTTCTACCTTGGTCGTACGAACCGTTGATAGGGCTCGACATAGCACCCGGCCAGCCAAGGCGGTGAGACACCTGCAGTTCTTACTAAATCCTGTAACCCCTGAATTCCTAGATCACGTGTTATCCACCAACTCCGATTACCCCACTTCGAATGATGAGCCAGATCCCATTACCATCGCTGGGATCCTGTCAGGTTTTAGAAGAAATTAATCACCTGTTTATCGAGCTTTGATTAAAAGTAGTTTGGTCCAATAAATTAAACGAGGCTGAAAGAAAAAGCAAGCCTTTTGCTTGTCTCGGGTCTAACTAGTTTTACTCCATCTCAGGAGTAGGAGGTACAGTGATTTCGGGGCCTCTTTCCACGAAGTAGTCACAGGAACCCATCGCGCAAGCAAAGAATTCCCTCGAACCCTTGGCACGGCCCGAACGCTGCCACCTGGACAGCTGATTGCAGAGACATGGGGGATTTCCTTCAGCTATCCCTTTTCCGTCTACCCAGCAGTGAAATTTCCCACATTGATCACATTTATAATAAGGACGGCCACTATTTCCATTTTTATTCCACTCGTTCGCCTTCTTGTATTTTGTTGGAGCCCGACAACTTCTGCATAAGGGACTAGGATGACTGGCAGGCTCAAACCATCTTGGTGGGGGGGTGAGGACTGAGCGGCAAGGGGGCGGTGTGGTGATTAGGCTGTTGTCAAAGACAGGCTTGTATTCTTGTTGTGATTTTAGTATCAAACCGAAAAAGAGTCCAGCCCTCTCCAGGTATACATACCATGTACCCATTCCGGAGACGCCATAAATCTAAGAGGGTTTCTCTTTTTTGTCCAGCCGAGACACTGATTGATCCACATCATCACTGGCATGTTTTTAGGAAGGCAAGTTGGTTGTTAGAAGGGGATTGACGGTGGCTAACCCACCTATATTTATATCTCTCTATTGCGAGCCTCGCGGTCAACATACACACGGGAGAGCCTCCCAAATACAATCCTTCTTCCAAAATCTTGAGGCTGTGACAAGGCTGCCCTGCAAAGAGGTTTACCCAGCTGCATAAATGGTTTGCCCTGCGGCAGAAGAGGTCACCCGAGCTGCCTTGTGGTGTGAACAGAGTGCACTATATGTTAGTGATTACATCATTTTCCTAGTATTATCCAGAGAATAGTTATCACTGCCAGCAATTGATGCCTTACTTATTCTTGGTGCTAGGATGCAGTAAGAGCCGTATTACATATAGTGGCATGACATAGGTTTCAACGCCCCCTTCACGGTGCTGAGGAGCTAACATTTAACCACCTTTTATAGAAAGCAAGAGGTATCCATTCAGACCTATTATACTTCCTGATATTGCCACTCACTTGCTGATACAGGTAAGCGTCTCCAATGATCGCCTTGGCACTGGAGAAGTGTTAAAACTTGTGTTGTACCACTATATTTTCAAGGTCACCATCCTCAGCTCGGCTGAACTATTTCTCATTGGGTAGTGAATTATGGCAGATTAGGGGGAAGGGAAAGGATGGGTAGCGCTAACAACTGGCCCAAAAGTAGTTTTTGCGAGAGATGAAAGCCCATAGTCGACTCCCTCCAGGCTACCTGTGCCAAAGTGACCACACCCAGGCGCGCCGAAGGAATCTTCAAAGAGCCTTGATCGGCAGCTGGGGACGGAGTCCTCCCGTTGAACTTTTTATTTGATTGGCTCAGTTTTATCAGCGCCAAGTGGCAATTGTTGCCTCATTTTTGTGTCCCCCAATTCACTTCGACTAGCCAGTCTATCCATCTCCTGTACGCTAGCACAAATAGCGCTGTGTTTTATTCCCGTTCGAAAGATACTACGAAACAGCAAGGCCTGTTGGGTAATCATAATATTACGCTTAGTTAAGTCGCGAAATATGAAATCATGCATTTCATGTTGTGACGTCATGGATGTAGCCTCCGTGCAGCATTCAAGCCTGGTCAATTTGCTTTAATTTTTGACCCCAGTGAAATATATTCTCTCCCAAATTTCTTAATGGGCGTCTTGAGGGGATTTTTATTGTAAAGCAATTAAGCTACTAGAGCACAAATCAAGTTTTGAAAGTATGGATCAAACGGCTGATGAAAATATATATTGGGGAGTCTAGGCAATAGAGCTCTCCCCAAGCATAACGGCCATACTCTAAGAGATAACTAAGCAGATATACGGTAACAGTTCTTGAGAGGAAGCATATATATATATCTGGAATAAAGAAAATATTCAATTCCCCTAAAATACGAACCACCGCGTGCTTACAACACCTCACAGCGTTGTGGCTCGGTGCGGAGATGTTATGCATGGGATAGGTTGGTATGACTAATAATGCATCCCATGGCTCCCTAGCGCCCATGCGCAGACGCGTCCTTTTGTTGCGTACTCTAGGAATAGGAAGCTTACGCTGCCTAACAATTTTGAATCGAAGCATGTTAATTCGTAGTTGAAATCATGTTATTAGTATTCATTACTAGTCACATGGCCGAATTCCGAGACGGAAGTTTCGGGGTTCCGACGGGGCTCCGGCGGGAATTCCGGCAAGAGTCTCCTAAATAAATAATTCCGCCGGTTCCCTCCCGCCTTTCCTCCGCAACGCCTGGGAACTCCCACAGACACAACAATGCTGCCGTCATGAGCACCGCCAAACGAAAAGCACCCCGAGAAGAACACGATACACCGTCTGCAACGCCCAAGAAGAAAACCGTGCGTCATCGCACTGCACTCGCCTGCGAGGAGTGTCGTTCCCGGAAGAGAAGATGTGATGGGGCGACTCCAGCGTGTGGCGGATGCGTGAAGCGCATGTCCGCCTGTGTCTACGCGTCTGAGATCCAGGCGAAGGCGTGGCGGGAAGGGTGGGTAGCATCAATCTAATTAATCTGTCCTTATCGCTGGGAATCTGGGGTAGGCTAACTGGTGATGTAGCATGATCCAGTCGCTACGGAGTCGCTTGGAAGAGTTCGAAAAGGAGGGCGAATCACTGTTAGGGTCTGATAGGGAAATATCACGCCATGATACCTCTATCCCCACCTCTACCCGCCATCCCAGTCCAGGGGTAGAGGTGGCTATCGATGCAGGGGTTGCGGAGGATGTCCGACCGCCGCGACTGCCGGAAGTGACCTTTGCGACGCCCGCTCCTTCCGTCTCTAAGGACCAACAAGGGCCTGACACTTCTCATCTGCAGAGGAATAGAGGTGGTGATGCGGAGGCGGCCAGCCCACATGACTATCAGGCAAGGGGCCTGGAGCCCTGCAGCGTAGAGAGGCTGATGAAACCGATCGATCAAGCCATTGATTCCAGGAGTGGGCCAAATGGCACACCTGGTAACCCAACCTGGACCACGAACCCAGTAGTTCAAGTAAAGAGTCGCACAGGCACAACTGGCTGCTCCTGCGACACTCTGCTGGGAACCTCACGATGGAGCTTCCCCCTGCGACGAAAGGCAGACGACTTGATCGCGTTGTATTTTGCCCGAGTGCACCGGATGTACCCAATTCTCCATGAGCGCACGTTCCGAAAGCAATACGGATGTCTGTGGCAGTCGACATCCGATAGCAGTTGCTCCGGCCTCTGCAAACAGAAATCCCAGGGGAAAACCTTTTCTGCGATGGTGCATGCCGTCCTTGCGTTGGCGTCGCTATTTGAAACGGGGACCCCAGAGCAAAATACCCACCGCGCGGACGACTACTTCCGACGAGCGCAGGAGATTGACCTCCTCGAGATCCTGGATTATGAAGTAGGGATTGAATTGGTTCAGCTCGGGCTATTGATGGGATTTTATCTCCAGAGCACCGAGCGATTTTCGAAATGCTGGAATATTACCGGCCTCACCATTCGAATGGCTCAGAATATGGGGCTCCAACTGAGTCTTGGAGAGGCCCGACGAAAGGGATTGTTTGCTCCCCATTCCACCCAACTCGACTGTGAAATGCGGATCAGGGTCTGGTATGGATGTGTATTACTGGATAGGTACGTTGCTGACTGGTAACATCGGGGTAAAGACTAACCGTGTGCGTTAGAGAAATCTCCATGTCATTTGGGCGACCCTTGATGATAGTGACTGGAGGCGAAGCTGTGAGGCTTCCGGAAGCAATTGACGACAATCGGCTCTCTGAAGAACTCGGAAACTGGAATGCCCAACCAGCCGGTCTTCCGAGCTTACTGGAGTCGTACATCCAAACCATCAAGCTGTACGATATCCTGAAGCAGGTTCTCGACCGGGAGGAGCTCAAAGAGTCCTCGGATAAAACCCCGGATATCCGGTCCCTGCTGAGCCTCGACACCCTGATCATGGAGTGGCGAGACGCTCTACCAGCCTATCTCCAGTACGACCCCTCCTCCTCTGAAGGTACAGGTTCTGGAGTGCATGCAGCCCAGGGAAGTGCCACCCCACCGGCCGGCTTTTTAGCCCAGGCGAAACGACTTTATGCAAGGTAGTGATATCAATCAACCCTGGACCTTTCATAGCCACGATTACTGATGAAGCCTAGGTTCCTACATGTTCGAGTACTCATTCTCCGCCCCGCTCTAGATCTCCTGTTTCAGAAACAACAGCACATCCCGCCCCGAGCCAACAAACACTCGATGGAGGCAAGAGTCCAGGACCTGATGTTATCGGACATCGCCACGCAATGTGCTTTTTCGGCGCATAGCCTAGTGAAGCTCTTGAATACACAGATCCAAAACCACAGCCTCGTCGCGTGGTGGTATAACATTAGCTGTAAGTAGGACAACCGAGACCGTAATGCGATATTGCCATTCTGACCATTCCGTAGACCTTCACACTTGTGGCAGCACACTTCTCATGGCCCGGCTGTGTAGCTTCAAAGATACGGCGATGTCGGGCGAGTTCTCGAGCAGCTGGGAGCTTTGTCTACAGTGCATCTCCCGCTATACTGGTGTGAGCAGCATTGCCAAAAAGTCGGTTCGCTTACTACAGGAAAGCGCGAAATGTCTTCTTCCAGATAGCTCTACTCAAAAGGTATTTCTTTCCCCACGAACGTCTGAACTAGAAGAATGTTGAACTATATGTACTAACCTCGACCAGCAACAACCACCCTTTCTACCTCGGAACCAGGGACCAACAATCCAAGGGAGCTATCAAGTGAATAGAGATCCCCCACCATTAAACGATACCGGGGAGAATGTCTTGGACCACGACTGGCACTTTGCACCCGAGCCGCAGTTGCCTGTGGATTTGATACAAGGGCCGCCGATTGAGGTACCTCCGTTGGATGCGACTGAGGGCGATCCATGGACCCAGGATGCTTGTGCCAGCTCATATTGGCCTTTTATGCCGTTTCTATCGCAATTGGAAACGCTGCCTGCGAACTTTGATCCGTCTAACCTTGAACGACAGACGTTTGTATGAGGTTAAATGCTCTGTTTTTACGCTTTTATTCTATAATTTCTGGTTCGAGGCCGGTACTATTTAAGTATATAATATGTGAAAGACAGTATAAAATCACGTAGGGCATTCGTTCATCCTAAAATAAAACTAAAAACATAAAAATCTATTATGTGGAATGGCGGTGTTTACTTTTGAGCCACGGAGAGCAACAGCTTGCCCATAGTTTTACGTCCTTCCAGATCCTGTTATCATGATCGATTAGCAGCCATCTCAAAGCAGATTGAACATAAATGAACAGGGAAATCCAATTCTTACCTTATGAGCCTGTTGTACCGCATCTAGGGGGTACACCTTGTGAATGTTGATTTTGAGATTCTCATTCAGAATCAAGTTGAACAGCTTCTGCGCATAGAACTCGAATTCCTCTCGCGTATCAATGTATCCAAACAGCGTCGGACGAGCGACTTTCACGCATTTTGGCGAGAGACGTCTACCATAATTAGCCTCGGAAGCACGCAGCCAGATACTAGTAGATCAAACATACCCCAATGGCAGCGGGGGAACCGGACCACTCGCGTTCCCGAACCAAATCACCGTTCCCTTTCTCTTCACAGCCTTGAGACTGCCCTCCCACGTATCCTGACCAACAGAGTCATACACCACATCAACTCCCCTTCCCTCCGTAATCCGATGGACAATTTCCGGCCAATCCCTCCCCTCAGGACTCCGGTAATCAATAACATGATCCGCACCAAGCCCCTTCACAAGCGCAACCTTCTCTGCCCCCCCAGCGGTACCAATAACTTTGGCTCCCATCTTCTTCAGAATCTGCGTCATGAGAAACCCCGCCCCCCCCGCAGCAGCATGAAGCAACACCCAATCCCCAGCCTTGACCTCGTACGCCTCGTGCGAGAAAGCAAGACAAGTAAGCCCACTCAGAAACGAGGCCGTAATCTCTTCATCCGATATACCATCTGGTATCTTAATCGTCTTCGCGAGTGCAACGGCGGAATATTCAGCGTACCCACCAGTACCCAGCCAGATCACCCGATCGCCGATGGCAAGTCCTTGGGTATCTGTGTTTGGTCCGAAGGCAATGATTATACCCGCTGCCTCGCGGCCGAGTACCTCGGGTTTTGGGGAGGGATAGAGGCCCTCGCGGAAGTAGGTGTCGATGTAGTTTATGCCCGAGATGGTGTTCTTGATTAGAACTTGGCCTTCTTTGGGGATGGGGATGGGGTGGTCGGTGCGGTATTGCATGACCTCTGGGCCGCCGGTCTTTTCGATAACGATTGCTCTTTGCGTGGCCATTGTTGCAACTGTGAGTTGAGGGGTTGTAGACAACGAAGGTGAAAGGACAATGATACTACTTCAATTGCGATAATTAAGAGTGATGACACAAGTAGACGGTGACCGAAAGAATAAATGTCTTAGAATACCTGATTCCCGCCTCCGTCGATCCGTGGCTGCATCCACTGTGGCGTGGATATGCGGAGATACGGCGGCAAGACTGCGGCACAGCTTATCCGGCACAACTCCAACGTCTTAAAACCCCCCGCACAAATTGGTATTTGGTTGAGCTTCATCCATTCCCCAGACCCTCCACATCACCGTTACTCCTGTTCCTATCAGTGTGTGCGTGCAACATCTAGGTAATCAACATGAGCGACTGCTGCCTCAGAGGCTTCCGCTGGGAAGCGCAACCCAAAGGCCACGAGGCCAAACTGGCCAACAACAACTGCTACGTCACTGGCTCCAACACCGATGTCGCGATCATGATCATCCACGATCTCTATGGGTGGACATACCCCAACACCCGTTTGCTGGCCGACCACTACGCAGAGGAAGTCAACGCAACTGTCTACGTACCGGACTTGTAAGCCCCCCTCCTGCCAGCTGCCACCAAAGAAAACATAATCCCCGTCTAACCACTCCACAGTTTCGGCGGCGAAAAACTCCCCCTCGACATCCTCGAAGACCAAAGCCGCTGGCACGAACTCGACCTCCCTGCCTTCATCGCCCGCCATTCCAAAACCATCCGCGAGCCCGAAATCGTCGCTTGCGCCCAATCACTCCGATCCACCTTCCAACGCACCGGAGCCGTCGGCTTCTGCTTCGGCGGCTGGGGCGTGTTCCGTCTGGGTGCAAAGGGTCGGGATCTGGTCGATTGCATCTCGACCGCGCATCCGAGTTTCCTGGAAAAGTCCGAGATTGAGAATGTGGGTGTGCCGGTGCAGATTATGGCGCCGGAGATCGATCCGATGTTTACGGCGGAGTTGAAGGCGCACAGTAATGAGGTTATTCCGACGCTGGGGGTGCCGTATGACTATCAGTATTTTCCGGGACTGGAGCATGCGTTTGCGGTGCGTGGGGATCCGAATAAAGGGGATGAGAGGAGGGGGATGGAGAGGGCGAAGAATGCGGCGGTTTATTGGTTGAGGCAGTGGTTGCTTTAGCCTTCATATATATACTTCAACTAGAAGGGGGGAATATATAAGTAGTGGGTCAATTATATGTCTCTTCGTATTTGGGAGTTGAACTGTTGTGGCGGTTGTCATATAATTGGGAAGAACGTACAACCATATAGCGAGATAAGAGTGACTATAATTTAACCATGTGATATGTAGGAGTATTTAAAGATTTGAGGGATATATAAAAAGAAAAGACTCTAATAAACGTCATCTAGGTCACTATTGAATAATCTCCTCCAGGCCAAGCTGCCGTCGACAACTCTCTATACTATCGTCTTGAAGACGGCGGTACAGCTCAACCTCATCCAGTATTTTGCACTCTATCACCTTCTCCAGCTCAGCAGCATTCGATTCCGTCTCTTGAATATGCGAGTTCGCCGATTGATCAGCCAGATTCGACTTGAAGATCCCCGCCGCCGAGAACGGAAGAAAATCCTCATAGGTGATGGGATCATATCCGACCAGGCCTAGTTGCAGGAGACGGGTGAGAGAAACCCGTAGGGAGATAGCCAGTCCATCTGTCGCTGCCTTCCTCCCCGAATCAGTCAAACTGTAGTGAAAGTAAACCAACCCCCGAACTCGAAGCTCCTCCCATGTATCAGGGAACCTTCGGAACGAGTTAGAGAGGATATTACTAAACTTGTGCCCGGACACATTGGCCGCATTCCGAACCGCAAAGGACAGGAGCTGGTCGTAGAGCTCACGGCCCTGTCGGGTGACTGCTGCTCCTCGCTGCTCAACTTCACCAAACCGCGCGGTATGGGTTCCAGGGACAGGCTGGCCGTCTCCATTAGCAAAGTCCACCCGCTCCTCGAGGGCTTTGAAACTTGTCTGGCGGAGGAGAATGGGGCATTGTCGGGCCGGGGGGCCTTCGATGACTTCTTTGGCTGGGAGGTCGCGATGGATCATCTCCTGCTGAACAAGATCTATATTGAGAGTGCGTGGAGTGAGATGGTTGATGTGGGCACTGGGGAAACACGCAATATCCGCGACCATGGGGTGCTCGGCTTTGAGTCGGAGGTAGTCGACCATCGAGACCGTTGAGCGGGAATGCCACTTGAAGATCTTCAATGCCTCTGTGATCAGCTCATCGGTTTCTTGTCTCGTGAGAGTGTTCTCCTTCTCTGCGCGGTCTATGATCTCGCATAGCCGCGGAGTGAATAAGTTGCGTTGTCCTAGGATCCGATCAACGGTTTCCCTAATCTCCGGCGAGATCAAATCTCTTCGAAGAACGGTAGTGAACACCCGGAACGGATTTTTGTTCAGAGAGTCTGCATCCACAGGTCGGAACGCAGTGCCGTGTAGCGGAAACCCTACGATCTTCAGGTCATAATAACCCACGGGCTGCATGCCGAGAATAGCGAAAAGACGTTTAATCATGCGCATCTCGTGCTCTGTCCCGAGTCGGATGGCGCCGTGTCTCTCTAGCTGGTTCCGGAGTGGAAGCCCTTCAGGCTGTTTGCCTTGGGCCTTCAGAACGGTGCTATCGATGTCTCGCACTATCTGGACTAGGTCTCCGTAGAGAGGGACTTCTGCCCGATACATGTCGGACAGGGCTTGGGTGAATCTGGTGCGCAGGGCATCTTGGTCCCAACTGGAACATACTTAGGAGATATGATTTCTGTGGAAACCGAGAGACTCACCTTGATGAACCCATGTTGAAAGTGTATATAGTTAGGTTTTAACTCTAGGGTACCAAAAGCTGGAGAGGAGGACTGGGACTTCGGCTCGCCATGGTGGTGTTTCGACCTAGATATTGATAGCTACGGCCTGAACCCGGGAACTATACGATGATGAATATTCTCGTTACAACGCTCTCCACTATTCTCCCGCCTATATCCTGGTTAAGGGTTGTGATCCCGCAGGCTCCGGAGTTCTGGCGGCCGCTGCGGAGATGTTGCGGAACGCCCAAGGTGGCAAGCTCATCGACGCCCCATTGAATTATCAGCAAAAGCGATCCCAAGGAACCATTAATCCTTCTCTGGCGATTGTGTCGTTCGTTAGTCAGGGAACTACGCTGGAGGCTGGGACGGTGATTATGACGGGGACGCCGGCTGGTTTGGCGATCGATAGGGATGAAGGAGCCGCTGTGGTTGAGGGATGGGGACGTGGTGGAGGTGAGGATTCAGGGCTTGGGGAGTGTTAGGAATAAGATGGTTTTTTAATAGACTTTAGGAGATTAGAGGGATAGGGGGCTTAACATGATAATATTCCATTTATGCAGTTTATAAAGATATTAATATGATGGCTTAATGTGCCAACTTTCTATTTAATATCCTGGCATCGTGTCAAACGACTTTACAGAATCAGCTCCCAATGAAATCTTCTTAGAGGCAAAGAATTCGGCTTTATACGGAAGGCGACTCAGGCTAGACGAAGGATTAGAACACTGTAGCAACAGTATATGCAGGATTTCTATTACTTACCCATCCTCCAGCAATGCCGTGCGAACAATCAGATGGCTCCCTCCATGCTTCATAGGAATGGTCCATAGGGTACAGCCACACTGAGAGCAGAACACCTTGTGCTTTTCACTACCGCTGAGGTTGTCCCTCAGGATCCAGGTCTTGAGCAGCTCTTCTCCCTGCTGGATGCCCACCTGCTCCTTCTTGAACTTGGCAGACTAAACGGTCAGGCAGGCTAATACACCCTCGAAGCAGTATCAAGAGTTGGCTTACTATTTGACCCGCGGCCCCAGCATTCTTGGAGCAATGGGTGCAGTAGCATATGAAAGCGTTGTCCGACTCTCCTTCCACGGTAAACCGAACACCCTCGCACAGGCAAGCTCCTTTCATTCCTGACGCCATAACGATAGATTTGAGAGGTAAAAGGCTCCGGTATTCCCGAATAGACCTTACAATCTCGCTCTGACTGCGTAATGACACGGCTTTTATTTGCCGTGTCTTCTCCCGTTCTGTATACTTGCGGCATCATCCGCCCTCTCTCCGCTGTACTTCCGCACAGGAATGAAGGGATACAATCGGAGGCAAAACAACCCCACATCAAACTATTATAATCATCAATCAGCCTGCGAATAGCACAGTCACTCATATCCAGCTCAAGTCTTACTGGCTCCCATACAAGCAAAGCAACATGACTACCCCTAAATCCTCAGTACAGGCGTACTACTCCCCGAATAGTGTCAAATCTATCTCGATGTTTGTATTGCAAGATGTAAATTATGTACTCCCACCAGGTACTAGTATTAATCTCCGTATATCATGAAATAAATTACCATCATTGATTATGACACTGATCAAAAGGTACAGGCGTTACAATACGTGTTATTGAACGTGAAATGTACTACAACTCGTCAAGAAGGAGGGAGTATATGACTGAAGTGATCGCTATGCTATATACAAAGGCTAGATATGATCCGTCGTCCCGATCAACGGCTTGCCAGACGCCATGATCTCCAGGAACGTCTTGGGAGACTCCTTCTCAAAAAACATCTCGCCACTCAACAGACTCCTTGTGATGACATCAATCGCAAACGGGAACATCTCCTTCTCAAACGCTTTCACGGCTTCCAACGTAATCCCATGTTCCTTTAACTTGTGAGCCAGGATCACTGAATCCCGCATAGCACAGTTGACACCATCTCCCACGAACGGGGTCGTAACGTGTGCTGCATCACCAATCAAGGTCACTCCGGGGACAGAATCCCAGTTCAAATACTCAGTCGGCATGTAATACATCAACCAAGGGCGGAAAGGTCCATCGCTCTGGCGGATAATCTCCTGCATCTCCGGGGCGTACGACCCGAAGTATTCCGGCCGCAGGAGAAATTCCTTAGCTTTGTCGAAGTCGGACAAGTCGACCTTTCCGCTAGTGGGAAAGTCCTCGGGCTCTTGCAGACCGATGTCGACGCGGTAATGGCCGTCGCCTTGACGGGAGTTGAACATGTGCTTGCCGTCGCCCATGACGATCATCGACCCCTTTCCAGCGATAGCCTCCATCTTGGGATAGAATGGGTTCGAGGGGAGAATCTTGGTCGTGATGAACAGCTTATCCGAGTAAGCCGGTTGCGCGGACGTGACCTGTCTATCATTAACCAACCATCCAACACCTCTCCAGAAAGTTGAATACTCACCAAATGCCTTATCTTACTAAAAGTCCCATCCGCCCCAACCACAAGCTTAAACCCTGACGCCGTCGAGCCATCCGTAAAAGTAAGCACAACCTGCCCATCCGCATCTCTCTCCGACCTCTCAACCCCCTTCTCCCAAACAACCTTGCTCTCCGGAATCCCCGTCAAGAGCACCTTCCGAATCGCCCAGCGATCGATCTCGGGCGCATCCCTCCCCTCCCCAAAGCGAAACACTTCTTCCCCCTTATGATTAAAGAGAAGGTGAATCGTCGCTTCCCCAGTCCGTGAATGCTCCTTAAACTCCTCAAACACACCTGCCTCACGCATCGCCCGTTGGCCACTCCCGGGGTGCAAATCGAGACATCCCCCACGAGGTGGCGCATCTTTTTGGCTCCGTTCGTAGACAATGTAATCAATCCCCTGTTGCTCCAGGATAGCGGCCAGAGCCAAGCCGGACGGACCGCCTCCTACGATAGCGATGGGGGGTGTCATGGTTCTGTCGCGCAATTCTTAGCGGGGAATAGAAGGAGATAAGAAACAACCAAAATAAGATAAGAGACACGGGGGCAAATAGAGGGAAGGGAATTAATTGACTTACCCCAGGAAATCCTTCCTGGGAGTTTTCTTTAATAGACGCGAAGGTGAGGCGCGGTCAGGATCTCCACTGCGGGGGTGTCCAAGGTGTTGGGAGGTGCGGAATTCCGTCCCAGCCGACCCGGCGGAGTTTAAGCGGATGGGAGCGGAGCGAATCTCGACCAGCAAACAGTATGAGGTTTTTTTCTTCCATTTTTCTACCGAGATGAATTTTTCTGGGGGTGGCGCCGACTCCGGACGCCTCTATCCGGGGAGCGTCGGATAACAGAATTATTCTTGTTTGTGGAGGGATTACGCTTAGGTGTACAGATACAGATTTGTGCGACATATAATTGTACGGGGTGATACATCTACAAGGCTACCAAAAGGAACAACTACAGCATGACCAACGCTACCACCACCAAGATTCAATGGATAGTTGATCTTGTTCTACCACGCTATAAACACCAAAAAAAAGGGCTACTTCTCCTTAAAATAAATCGAATTCTCCCACCTCGACAACCGCTGCCCGATCACCGGCCTCTTCTTAATCTCCGCCTCGTCCTCCCCACTCCTCACCCTCCTCATCCACTCATCAATATCAATGTCCACCCCAATCGGATTCCTCGCATACTCCTCACTGGCCATAAACTCCCTTGCCTCCGCCGGCGTCGCAAAGTTATCCACCTGCAACTCAAACTCATTCCCGTCCGGATCAAAGTAGTACATGCTCGTGCTCATGCCATGGTTCACAGGCCAATGGGGTAGGATCCCGCGTGCCTTTTTCTGCTCGTAGCTCATCGCCAGATCGGAGAGGCTATCCAGGGTGAACGCGATGTGGTAGATGGCGCATGCGTTGCGGCGGTCCGGGATAGGTTTGTGGGAGGGGTCGTTGACGATGACGAGACGGTGGTGCTCGTCGTCGTAGGCGATGAAAGCCGCTTTTGCGTTGCGGAGGGTGATGTGTCCGCCGAAGAAGTCGAGGTGCCACTGGATCATGGACTCGAAGTTTTCGGGGGTGGTGCGTAGGCCGAAGTGGCCGATGGAGGAGGGGCTGATTAGCTTCTCTGTCATTTTGAAACTGAACAGGAATAGAATGTAGGATGGTATGGCAATAGTGTGGTCTAGAGGAGGTGATGATCGTTTGGAATAAGGTTCGTCTTGAGGATGGTATGCTGGTCTTAAGTGGTACTCTTCGTAACTTGTGCATCGATGGTATCTTGGGTCTGGTGATGGTGGCGGAATGAGGCGGGTGAAATGGCGGGTTTAAGGCGGGATAACCAAAAGACGCGCGGACACGTCGGTCGTCGGACTTTAACAGAAATGCGGCGGAGATATTCCGATAGGCAGTGCGTATAACAGAGGAGGGGTTGGTTTCATGCCAATTTATTTTGTTTCCCTCGTGCACCCCTCTTGTTGACCTGACAGTGCTATAGTGACTGCAAAGATGTCGTACGCAATCACACAGCACCCCAGCATTGGGCTCGTTAGGGGCATCGTCAAGGTACCAGAGGTTGTGCAATACCTTGGAATTCAGTATGCGACACTCAGGGATCGTTTCGCTCGTGGAGAGCTACTCGAGTCGTACAGCTCTAGTCATCCTCTGAACAAAGATGGAGTGCTTGATGCCACCGAATTAGGGTATGGGCGGACCCCGTCTGAACTTTTCTAGGAAAAAAGGCTAATCGATCCATTAGACCACTGCCGTTGAGCCCAGAAAATGGATGCCAATGGGAGCAAACCCTGCTTCAACATTCGCTTCCTTTTCCGGAATACCCTCAGTCCGACACCGAGTGTCTAACCCTGAATATCGCCGTGCCCAATGTGCAAGAGAAGACCCCTCTACCAGTGATGGTCCTGATCCACGGTGGTGCTTTCGCGACCGGCAGTAACTCATATCCTCAATACGACCTGGCTCGAATAACCAAATTGAGTCTGGACATGAACAAGCCCATGATCGTGGTATCCGTCAAGTACGTATCATCCTTCTACTGTCTCCGATGCAAAAATATGTACTGATATTACGCTAGTTATCGTCTGGGAGTTCCCGGATTTCTCCACTCGTCCGCCATGAAAGCGGCCGGATATGAGCCCAACAACGGACTCGACGACCAGCGCCTCGCCTTCCGCTGGGTCCAAAAGCACATCGCCGGCTTCGGAGGTGATCCCGCCCGAGTGACATTTATCGGAGAGAGTGCAGGAGGTGGTACGTTATATTTCTAGAATTCCCACGAGAGGAAGGTGGCTAATGTTGGCAGCATCCGGATGTTTCCATCTGCATGGCTCCGAGCCTCTGTTCCACCAACTCATCGGGATGAGCGGAACCTCTCTGCTACGCGCCCGTAAACCAGAGCTTTTGGAGAAATCCTTTAGTCGAGTCGCAGAGATCTTCGGGAGCAAGAGTCTCACGCCAGCAGAACAGGTTCAGAAGCTCCTCGACGTCCCTATGGATGAACTCCGGGCCAAAGTCGGTCGTCAGATCCCCATCGGACCCATGGTAGACGGCGACCTGATCCCAGAGGTTACAACCTTCAAAGCGCTAGCGGATGACGATGAGGTGAAGAAATTATTCCCGGGTATTCAACATTGCCGGAGGATTATCCAGGGAGATTGCCAGATGGATGTGAGTCACTTCGTCACCTTCTGCTAATAATGATCACACCTATTGACGCATTTGATTGTTATGCAGGCAGCGGCCCTTGCTCCCCGTCTAGCAGCCAGAACAGACATATTGCCTACCACCCTCGTGAAATGCCTATCGAAAGTCTTCTCAGACATAGACACCAACATCGCCCCCGCAATCGCCGCAGCATACAACCTCGACCCCTCCGCCACATCTAACACCCCCTCATCCAAGCAAAACGTCCTCGAATTCGGAAACGACGTCTGTTTCGCAGTCGCAGCCCAGTCCATCACAAAAGCCTGGAGCGCCTCTACTCTCCCCGGAACCGAAGCCCTACTCTATCGATTCAACTGTCCCAACCCCTGGGAGGGACCGTGGAAGGGCCATGCGACACATATCCTAGATATTGCTTTTGTGTTATTGAATTACAGCGAGTATCTTGCTGAGGGGCAACGGAAGAGTGCGGAGAGGTTTGCGCGGGGTTTGACTAGTTTTGTTAATGGGGAGACGCCGTGGTTGGCTTATCAGGTTGGGAGCGCGGAGGGGTCGATGGTTTATGATGCGCCGATGAGGGGGGAGGAGGATAGATCGAGGTTTGTGGGGGGTGAGGTGGCGGAGAGGACGGGGCGGCGGTATGCGCTGCAGAGGCTTGTTGGGCCGGAGTTGTTTGATCGGTTGATGGATGCGTGGGGGATGTTTATGGCTGGGCCGTAGAGTATGAATAGAATGGTGGATTAAGAAAGAGTGATACAATAGGCTAGGAAATTTATTCATGTTCAAGACGCATGAGTGGGGGGAAAAGGTGGTGCCCTACAAATAGCCCTGGAAGCCTTCAAATTCGACCCAAAGTGGGAACCATGGCCATAGTAGCGGCACCGAGGAACGGACAATGGATTTCGCAAAAGAATGACTTGTACGCATCTACCTGATGGATTGGTATTGTCGCCACTGCTATTGAGGGTAGTGAGGGTGCATACAACGTAGCTTATCAGGGTGATAAAGAGGACATCCCAGAAGCCTAACAAAGGTGCTGTCATGCTCCTTGAATACTGGTGAGTTGGTTTATATCTATATGTTCGACATTCAGGTCCACAATTGGAGAATCTGGCAAGACCTATGAGCGCCCACGTATTCGATATGAGTGGATTCGTTGCATTCTCCCTCCCGCGAAAACATTAGACAATATTGAAGAAGGCAGCGAGTGAATTTCCAATTTGCAGCCTTGGATATTTCCCTGTGCCTTGAGACGAGATCAGGGGTGGAACAAGAAAGGGTTAGCGTTGGGTTCCAGCATCAGGCCACCTCTGTGCTTCCACCCGCAGCGGCATCGCCGTCAAATGCAAATGTTCGACAATTCAAGTCATTTCCATCAGCTAGGCGTGTCCCTACCCAAAAATGCCAATTGTTGAGGCTCTGCTGAGCCCCGCGTCCCCAGTCTGCTGTCCAGTGACGCAAGAGTTGCAGTCTCGGTCGTGCAACCTTCATAACACGAGGCTAGGATACCAAGAAGGCAGGGATCGGTCCAGGGATGCCGCTCGTTCGGAACATCATTGGACATCAAAACTTCCGGCGAATCAGCGGAGTATGCGGTGGAGCTACTTTTGAATGATCGTCGGAGGGCGGTGTCGTGTGCGACACCGCTATAATTAGTGATGGACTGGCTGATTGGCGTGGCTCAGTTCAGCCGGGTGAAAAACTCAACTGCTTGCAAGGCTGAGCTGATTCATAAACACACCCCTTTTTTTAGCTTCATATTTCCCCGCCTTTTATACCCCCCGCCCTCCACGGGCGCTCAAATGGTCAACACCTAATATACCACAAAAATGCGATTCACTGACCGATTCTGGTGGAAAAGAAGCCGGGAGGAAGGAATAAACACCGATTCAGATACGGTCGAGTTGATCGGCACCGTGGAAGTTGCGAAAGCCGGCGCCCTCAAGCAGGAATTATGGACTCCATTTTTCCTGAAAAAGTCCTGTCTGCTGGTGTTTATAGGAGCATTTATCAGCATGATAATTGCACTTGGAGCCCTGTACGGCTCATCGAGGCAGCACAACGGCTTGGCCAGTGCCAATGAAAACCTGCATTATCTCTGGACATACGGACCAACAGCTGGTAAATCAACGTGGAATTCCCAAATGCCTCAGAATAATTAACTAACCGGGGCCAATCTATCGAAACCGCAGTCTTTACCCTTGTCGGCGCCCTATGGGGACAGGTTGACTTCCGAACGAAGCAGTTGACACCTTGGCAAAATATGCTGCGCGGACCGGCCTCGGGTAAAAACACATTATTTCTTGATTATATCGACCCCTGGTTCGGGAAAGCGCTTTGGCAGTCACTGCGAGCTCGTCATTTTACGGTGTCGCTGGCCATTACAGGATCGCTGCTGCTGAGGGTGATCATCGTGCTCTCAACGGGTCTTTTCACCTTGGAGGTACGTGAAATGCGCGACACGGACTTTCCATTGCAGTTACAAAACCAGTTCGATGGAACCGGCTTTGCCAAAGCATCAATGAACTGGCAGCCCTACTCGATGGTTTATGCCGTCGGCGCCTACCACGGCCAATATCAGTTTGGTACCACGGATCGATACGCCTATCAGACGTTCCTTCCACCACAGGCCGCCATCAACCAAAATATCTCCGTGACGGGCGAGGTAGACGTTTTCAATTCCGGGCTGTCCTGTCAGGTTCTGGTGGATAATGCCACCCAGAGCATAAGCCGCGATAATACCATATTTCACGATGTCATGTCTTTCGCACTAGATGTCAACTCCACCCAGATCAGGGGTGTCCGGGGTAATCGCACTGACTCATATAGCCTTAGAATTGTCACTCCAGACTGTCGCTTCGAGATTGGAGGAGATTATGGAGTTTCTACTAATTTTATGTCAAACATGACTACCGTAGCTTACATGATAAGTTGCCAGAACGACGTTGTCGCGCTTCCCTGGGTTGCTTTGGCAGAAACTCCTAGGGATGACAGGTTCAACCACCTAGCACTATGGGTGAACAAGAATTCGATGGATACCGCCGCCTTCTCGTTGGTCCTGTGCGAGGTGGACTACAGCGTGTCCCGGGCGAACCTGACCGTGGCCGTCTCCCCTTTCCCCGTTGGTCACCTGGATACTTCATTCTCTTCGGAACATCCCACACGCAAGATACCCCACGTATCCAATTTTCATATCCTCGGCGCGGTTCGACGGGCAATTACGCAACATTCCCAGGTGCTGCAAGGATCTGACGGTAATGATGGTTCCGATGACTATTTTTTCTCTGCCATGGGGATTTCTACTCCAGTCCCGTCTCGTGATTCCCTGTTAGACACTGGGAAACTCCAGCGAAACGCTAAACAGGTTTTTGATGGTGTTGCCGCCCAAGTAGCAGCCAAATATCTCATGATACCATCGACCCAGTCGATCCGCGGAACGGGTATTCACCCCGCGGGACGGCTGGTGATGCAAGACATGTCATTCGGTCTCGTAGAGGGTGTCTTAGCCCTCCTGGTGGCGATAGCTGTGGCGATCTTGTTTAATGCTCCTCGTGAAGTCTGCCCGAGAGACCCCGGCACCATAGCAGGGTTAGCAACAATCATAGCATCCAGCTCAGGGCTAAGTAAATCCTTCGAGAGAACCGGAAGTTGGGACACCGAAACCCTCATGAGCATGGCCTCCCGGAGGCTGTACCAAGCGGGAATATTCACGTCACCGCCTGGGAAAGTCCGCTTCTCGATACACGATGCCAGTGGGAAACAGGGAGAGCAAGGATTTAGCGATGACGCGCCAAATGCGTCTCTGGAGTCGGTAAGGTGGTGGCGACCCTTCTCGGCAACCGCTGCGGCGCAAGCCATGGTCTTCTTAGGGCCGATCGGCATCATCGTCGCCCTCGAAGCTCTGCTACAAAGATCGCAGCGACTTCAAGGTATCACTGACGTTACACCTGGTTCTTATACCCATTACGCCTGGCTCTATTTCCCGGCCGGTGTCATGTTCGGTGTTACTCTGATATATGGAGTATTAGACTTCGGGGCTCGGGTATTTCAACCCTACAGCACCCTCCGATGGAGGGCTTCACCGGCCCGGCACAGCATCTACAGTCAGCAACTGGGCAAAATGGCGTTGCATACCCTATGGGATTCGCTCGTCCAACATCAAGTTGCTGCTGCCGCTACCAGTCTTGCTGTTTTTGTGGGTGGCTTCCTGACCATCACCGCTAGCGGCCTCTACACCTCTCGACCAGTTCCCGTCAACATCCCCATCCTTGCTACACAATTGGATCACCTACGGCCCCCTGATTCCTCGGACCTCCGTGGAAGTATAGCTCCCTCACTTATTCTCAATGGTAATATGTCATACCCTCAATGGACAACAGAAAATCTGGCCCTCTCTTCGTTTCAGGTTCAAAATGCTAGCGCCGCGATCGAGCCAGACCCAGAATGTACCGCTACGTTCCACGTTCCTGCCATTCGAAGCAAGCCTAACTGCACTGCTTTTGCACCGGACAAGGTTCAGGTAACTAAAGAGGACGATGGTGTCCGGGTCACGCTATCAATGCCAGATTGGACCACCGAGTCCAATGATTTCTTCGGCCTCGTCACGAATGGCACCTCCCACTTCGACTTCCCTTATTCTTATTTTGGTTCCTTCATCTGGCCCGGCCTCGTGATCTCCGGCTATGCCCACAAGGAGTTTCCAAATGCCACAGCCTCAGCCCTTCTATGCCTCCCTCCCCTCGTTAGACTTATACCACCACCGGCCCCCACGAGTCGACGAGGCAAGTGCCACTTTTGCCGCATCCCTAGATGATAGTGGTGACAGCCCATTTCTCCTCGATCTATCCCCTGTCGCTCTTCCCAACTCCAGTCTCTACCCACACACACAATACGACAATTTATTCCGCTCGATGCTCTCCGGACAGCCAGGAATCGCACCGCCAGACCTCCTCGGGATTGAGAATATCGGCCGATTCCAACAATCGTTCGAAAAAGTCTGCAACATTGCCGGAGCCCAACAGGCCAACATGCTCTTCCGGGCCCCTTATCCTTCTCCTTCTCCACCGGACAGCTCACGGGGAAGGACATTGAAAGGGACACTTCACAACCCCGACAGATATCGTCTGATGCAGAATGAACTATCGACCCGGCTACTCGAAGCCGTTCTCGGGCTGATGTTGGTTTGCGCTGTCGTGGCCTTTTTTGCGATTGACACCAGACACACCCTCCCCAAGAATGTCACTAGTATTGGGGCCGTCGTAAGTCTTCTGGCTGGCTCGGATATGATGGGAAGGACTTTCATCCCTCCCGGGTCGGAGTGGTGCGATGATCGAGAGCTGCAGAAGAGGGGTGTCTTTGACGGGTGGTTGTTTAGTATGGGCTGGTGGGGTAGCGGGGAGAAGAGGAGGTTTGGCATTGGCGTTGGACAGGCGCAACCTTAAGAGTATACACCAGACATTGGACAAAAATAAATATTTAATACCGTGTCTAATCTGAACAAGTCTAGCATCGCGACGTTCTTTTTTTCTGCGTCCAGATCAGGACAGTGGCTACGCAGGGGACTTGCTGAGGGCATACGGAGTTCGGATATTTTACATCTGATATCAGTTCGGCCGCGGGTGGAAGCATGGAGCGGGTCTAATGATGAGAAGTTAATGTTAAAATCAAGGCATCTCGTCGGCCGCGGATGTAAGACCTCCTCCGCCCACCGGTCTGTGCAGAAAGTTATGCTTGAGGCCAAACAGTGGGTGCGGAATGTGTAGCCTTCGGAGCAGCGTTGTTTGTGGTGACTGGAATACACCTACTCTACTCATAATGCCGATTGTCTTGCAGAGTAATGTGTTTTGACAGTTAGGTCTCGATTATGCGCCCGAAGCTCGGAAATATATAAACAGACTAAATTCAAGATTTTCAACCGCATTACAACGCTCTCGCTAGGGTTTTGAGCTATCCCTCCCTTACTCCCATAAATCACCTTTTGCGAATTATCACTACCCTTCATAATGGTAGCGGAAAATGAGTTAACCGGACTCTATATAGGGAAGGTCCCCAGCAGACCGTACTAAGAGTATGCCTCGGGAATCGCAGCCTGAGGCAGGGGGGGATTACAACAAGCCAATCATATCACAGAATCAACTACAGTCACCCGATTTCGGGCCGCAATTGACCAATAAGACGGGGGCTTGGTTTTCGATGGACCTGCCCATGTGTTTTAAATTTGCTACGGCGCACTCGCAAATTATTATCTCCCATCGCCTGTCTTTGAAATCAATATTCAGCACGTATACGGGGAACCAAATGGGAGCAGTTTCCATAGTACTAGTAGCTATGCGATCGCCTCAATTCCCGTTGTGCCCCCCGCCCTCTGGATGACCAAGTGCAGGAGGGGAGAACGTCAGCCAGCAAGACAACGGAGTTGATTTTCCGTCCCTTGATGCTACTACTATTCTAGCGGTGGTTTTCATTTTACTTTGTGCTTAACAGTCCATTTGGAGGCCTTGCCACATCCATACAATGTGAAGAATTTTTACTCCACTACCTAGGTAGAAGGGCGGAGGCTTGCTACGGCTGGAGATAAGGGTTGGCCTTGTAACGAGGGTTTCATCACTGGAACACGTTCAATTAAAATTCTAATAAGATAAGGAAGACAAAGGAGACCCGAAGGAGTAATAACCACATCATACTAACTCCCTGAAGGAAAGGAACAAATACGGAACCGGAATAAACATTCTCGGGCGAAAACAAGAGTGTAAAAATGGGCCTGCGCCTAGGGCTGAATGGGGGTATGGCGGCGTCTCTGATGTTCCTGAAGGTGATCTTTGCGACCGAAGACACTGTCACAGTTCGCCTCCAGGCAGGGGTGGGCGTCAGGGGAGATATGAATCGTGTTGATGTGGCGGATAAGGTCGGCTTTGCGGTTGAAACGGGTGGAGCTGAGGCAGCCATCCCATTTGCACTGGAAGAAGGAGGGGGCGTTCGGCGATCTATAGGTACTCGATGGATGGAATGTTAGATAATCTTCGGTAGTTATATAGTCACGGCATAGTGCAAGGATGGGAAAGGGACATACTTTGGCGTACGCTTCACCTTCCTAGTTCTGGGTGCCTGATGGATTGTGCCGTTGTTGAAGGGAGTCAGCATTGAGTTAGAGTTCGAGTTGGCGTTGGCGCTTATGGGGTACTGTGGAGGTAAATCGATGGGACCCGAAAAATTGTACGGGGTACGTGATTCAACAGAGATATTTCCATGGGGATTATTATTGGGTTCCACAGCCGCGGTCGGCACGCTTGTGTTAGCCCCAGACGGGCCCGAAAGAGTGGTCCACCACGCGTGGGAATCCAGAGGATTTGAAGACCCATGGATTGCGAAGGGGTTTGAGGTTGGGTACTCGATGGGTGCAGAGGGTATAAACTGAGATCCAGTACGTGCTGAAGACTGAGGGAAGAAAAAGGGATCCGTTGAGAGGCCGGTGAGAGGCTCCCAAGCCGACTGAGAAGAGCTTGTTGGCTGCTCCATCACGAACCGGGATACACTTAGGTACTTGAACTGAAGGGAGAAATTTAGGTGCTAGTAGCTTGAGGACAATCTTTTACTGGTATGGAAATGCCGTTTGAGTGAAAAAGCTACCAACGTAATTTAATCGGGCAATGCACCCGTTTATATACCCAATCTGATGGTCTTGGTGGCCATCGTCCTTCAACCATGGAGAGAAGAATCTGAGCTTGACCAGGCACCAAATGTTGTCAAAATTAGTCCCAGATTTTAGAACCTCCCAATCATGTCATGGCTGCAAAGGGCCCGGTGCAAAAGCTTGCCCCTCGAGAAATTAACATCAGAGTGCAGACTCAAGATTATAGAATCGGCCAATGAAGCCCAAGGAGGTGAGTTATCGGCTGTGATAAAGAGGGGACGTGTTGTCAGGTTACTGACAGCCAGGTAAGGAGGAAGTAATTAAAAATTAATGCGCACGACCTGAGGACTCGGGGGTCGGAGAAGAGACCACAGCAAAAAGGGTGCCTAGCTCTTTCCCACATCCGAGCTTCTTAACACGACGCGCCACTAGTCTTGAATCGATCACACGTCGACGAGTCGTTTCCATTTATGGGGCCCATTTCAGACCGGATACCGTAATTTTTCGATGTGCCTTGTCGATCCAGGGGATGGAAAAGGCGCAAAAGATTTTAGAATCAGCCAATTAATGGAATGGAAGCCACCCAATTGTCCTCGTGAGGTGTAGCTCGAATGGACCCAATAAACGGGAAGGAAGATTTTAGAACCAGCCAATGGGAGACAGAAACGTCACGCAGGAGAAGAGCGCCTTGTCTCTGGGCATCAGCCTCGTTTCCTTCCATTTGCGGTGAGATTCGATGTCAGCTCAAGGCTTAAAGGAGCGCCCTGCCCCCCGTTCCCAGCAGTGGGAATATTTTTCTCTCCATCTCCATTAAGCACAAAGTCAAATACCTTCAGCCATGGCGGACCTGGTATGGGAATCATATAAGCCGGAGCTTGAGCGTCTCTACATCAGAGAAAAGAAAACTCTGCCTCAGGTGATGGATTATATGGCGTCCATGTACAGCTTTGATGAGAGGTAAGTGCTAGGGATACGAAGTACCGTCACCACTGAATATGGCTATGCACTAACTTCCTACCGAAATAGAAAGTCACAGTACGAAAAACATTTCAAGAGATGGGGATTTCAGAAGAATCAACACCTGACACCGACCGAGGGAAAGTTCCTGGGGAGACGCATTGACAAAAGGAAGCGTGTCGACGACAAAGAGAGCGAGGTATACATTAAAGGGGTTCAGTACCCACCCCACAAGGTGAAGAAGGTAGTGTATACAAAAGCATTTGTTTCTACAGTCGACAAGCTCCCTGATGGTGCGTCCAGTGATCCGTGAACTTTTCGTATTGGGAACCATTTAATTAGAGACTAACCTGGTGCAGCTCCGTCCCCGGACACCCCAGAAGGTATTTTTGTTTGCACTCCCGGGACTCCGGGGATGCGCCTTCAGTGGGGTGCATCCCTCCCATGGTTGCGATTCTCTAAAATGTTGCAGCGCGGGATGAATAGCGGTATAGTGAATCTAAAACGGGCTTATCTTAAGGGGAAGTTAACGGTTTCTTTTAGATCTGCCGTCGCTATCATCCGAACTCACTGTCACCTCACCTTCGGGCAGTAATGCTTTAGCCAACCATGGGAGCATGGAAGTGATGCAACGTTTGAATTCTATTTTGCATTGGACAAGGTTTAATCAGCTACGGACTCCAAACACAAGAGCTGCGGGACTGAGCATTTTGATGCCAGAAGAGTACGAAGGCCAACATCGCGCTTCAGCCGTGCGTTGGTCCAGTTCCCAGCCAACAGCCGGGGAGAAACTAAATCTTGAGTTATTCTTGCTGTCGAACAATTTGGTAACACATACTGGAAATCTGAGGTCCGAAGAAAGCATGAACGCTCATGATCAGCGCGTGATGAAAATGTTTCACAGCTCCGGTTGGAAAAATATTAAGCAAATCGAGGTCTTGCTATCCACACAAGAGCCAACGGCTGGTGCAATCGCGGAGAAGCTATTTGCCACTGCATTGCGGCTGGGCGACCTGGACACTGTGCGAATGATGCTGAAGGCTGGAATGAACCCCAATAACCCTATTGAAACAGTCGACCTTGGACCGCTTACACCTTTACAATTTGCTACGGCCGTGGAAGATGACGATCACGGACTTGCGCTCACCGAACTATTTATAGGGTATGGGGCAGATATCAACTTATCTTACAATGGTAATTCACCGCTTTATTATGCCGTCGAAAGCAAATGTCCCCAAAGAATCCAGGCTCTTTTGTCCCATGGAGCTATCGTTACGCCGCCATGTGTCGGGCTGGCTGCGACAACCATCGGAGATACGGATTTTATCACGGAGCTTCTGGAGCCCTTTGCCGATCTTGGGGCATGGAGCGAATGGTACGACGCTAGTGCATTTGCAAATGCTGTAAAAAATAGCAACCTTCCAATGGTGAACCGATTTCTTGCCAGGGGAGCAGATATAAATGCATTGATTGATACTGGTGATTATGGGGATTGGGGATTGACCTCGGTATTAGGTCTTGCGGTTCAGTCAGAGAAACTAAAGATCATTGAAGCCATTCTAGAAGCTCGCAAGGACATCAACCCCAAATTGGATGGACTGCCCTTTATTTCCCCTCTTACTATAGCCGTCCGAAACGGCAACAGACAAATAGCTGAGCTCTTATTGGAAGCGGGCGTGGACATCCAGGCTGCCGACGAGGGATTGGAGCCGGTGCTTGAATGTGCAGTGAAGAAGGGAGATACGGATATCTGTAACCTACTTTTGGCGTACGGCGCCAGGATAAACAAGCCCCTTTCTGACGGGAAGGAGAACTCATCAGCACTCCTCGTTGCTGTCCGGAAAAATACCCCTGACATCATCGACTTGTTGATCCAAGGCGGAGCACGACTAGACGATGTGTATAGCGATGCCCCTGGAACTGTACTTGCAGCGGCAGTTGAGAAAGGAGACATAGCTCTTATTCAGAAGCTGGAGCATTCTGGAGCTACCGCTGTTGGGTCAAAACTGCGGCGCATCGGAAATATGGATACCGCGCTATACTTACAGCAAAGAGGAACCCTGCAGGGGATTCTGCATAGTTATGGAACTCGAATCCTGACAGCTGCACTATTGGATGGAAAGAAAGATCTAGCGAAGTGGCTGCTTGACAATGATGTCGATGTTGGCGCAAGCTCCGACCACATGAATGACCAGGACCATACTACTACACCGCTGGCAGCCGCAATTAGAAAACGAAACCTTTCATTCGCAGATGCAATCCTTGCCCACGGAGCCAAGGTACTGGATCACGATCTTGCTGAGGCGGTAAGGGGAGGCCAAGTTCACATCCTGCGGCGCCTTCTTGTCGGCTTTCTGGGGCGTGCGCCTACTGCGCTGGCTCTGGCGATCTGCAAAGAGGAACTAGAACTCATCCAACTCATTCTTGAGGCTGGTGTAGACCCAACAGGGATGCCACAACTGGGGTGTGATGAGTGGAACGACCCCGAAGAAGATTTCGAACTCGAGCCTCCGGAGTCAGTACTTGAGTTCGCAGTACGGGAAAATCGCAGACCAAGTCTCCAGATTCTGATGCAATCCTGCCCATGGGACCCCCGATGTATCGGTCGTGCATTAGCTATTGCAATTTTCCTACGTGCAGATGATATGGCGGACGACTTATTGAAGTTGGGGGTGGGAGTTGATGAAGAAATCAAGATACACCATTTGGAAGTGGAGGACGAGGATGGAAACGCGGTGCCAGGGTGGCATGAGACTCTCACCCCCTTACAAGCTGCAGTGAAGAACCAACAGGCCCCCATGGTACAAAAGCTAATTGAGAACCCGCTCACCGATATTAACTACCTGGGCGAAGGCGTACGTCGCCGGTCGGCGTTACAGCATGCCGTTGAAACCGGAAATTTGGACATCGTTAAGTTGCTACTCGACCATGGAGCCGAAATCAATGGCCCACCCGCGAGGGATGGAGGAGTCACAGCATTACAGATTGCTGCTATCCAAGGATACCTGGGAATCGCGCGTAGGCTCCTTGACCTCGGAGCAGATGTCAATGCTGCTCCTGCACCCCTCAACGGCCGAACTGCTTTGGGGGGAGCGGCAGAATATGGTCGGATCGATATGCTACAGATGCTTCTTGGTGAGGGGGTATTGCTGGTAGGCGACGATGGTCAGCGTCAGTATCGTAGGGCCGTGGAGCTGGCCAAAAGAAATGGCCATAATGCTGCTGCAATGCTTCTGCAGCGGTTCAGGGCCCAGTCAGAGGAGGTTTTTGCATCGGATGACCATGATGTAACCGCTTAGATAACGCTACGACATTATTACCCTTAGCTCATCAATGTAGAAACAGATCATATTGGGGACATCCAGGACCATGATGACACCCTCGTTAGGCCTTGGGGCTATCCTCTTTATCTCTCTCATATCTCATGTTCTCTGTACTATCACTCCCCTCAATAACAGTAGTAATAAACGACCCAACCGGCCTCCAAATAACAGAAAGACCCCAATAGAGGCCAAAAGCCCCAAACGTATTAACAAACCAATTCAGCTGATAAATCCTCAGCAGTCCATCCGGTATCCATATCCCCGGAGTAATACTATGAATAACCCCCGGAAGACAAATCCCCGCAAAAAGCACCTCCGTAACAAGAGCCCTCCAATTCACACCACCTTTATACCGATAACAACCCCTTGGATGATACAAATCCACCAAATGCAGCTTCCTCTTTCGAACCAAAAAATAATCCGCAACCATAATACTACAGATCGGGGAAATGAATACCCCATACGCAGACATGAACGTGAGGAACTTCTCCGCGCTATTCACCATCAGCCATGGAACCATAGCCCACGCCCCAAGGAGGAGACAGATAATACCGCCCCGACGAACATTCACCCAGCCCGGTTGAATGGACATGATATCGTGCGCGAAGGGAACAGAGTTCGCAGAGAGATCACACGATATCTGTGCTAGTAACCAGAGAATAGAGGCACAGAAAGCGAGGAATCGTCCCCCGCCGCTTGTGTGCCAGTATGGGAGCATAGCGACGGGAGTGGATATATCCTCGTTGTAAAGGACGCGACCGGCTCCCACGACGGCGATACCGAGGATGGCGTAGATGGTTTTTATAATTGGGATTGTGGGTAGTTGGGCCCATTGGCTTCGACTGAAGATTTTATTAAAAACCATAAGCTTGCAGGAGGGGGTGAGGATACAGTGGGGTGGGGGGGGGGGGGGGGCGGGTGGCATACGTTCTCTTACTGAAGCGGGAAAAGTCCGACATGTTCACGGCATTTGTGAGCCACGAGTTAGTGGTTGAGCAGAATGTGGCTAGCCAGAGCCATTTGTGTGTGTTTCCGGTGACCGTGGACGGTTGGTTGAAGATGCCTTTGAGGTCGCCGGCTTTGATGCAGATCCAAATGGTCATTCCGATGGAGGCCTAGAGAGGGAGTTAGTGTGGGGGGTGGGGTATTTGTATTGAGTTTGGCTTACGTACGGGAATAATTAGGATGGTCTTCCAGAGGAAAAGGCGCCTATGAGGATGTTAGTATGGAGAATATCCTAGCACTGGGGTTTGTATTCGCACTTCATCCTCTGGACGGGAATCATCATAAACGGGATGTGGAGAGCCGTGAATAGAAAGAACGACAGCATTTGTTGAGTGGTTATCCCCGCAGAGGCGGGTAGATGGTTGGGTAGGTCCCTATAGCTAGGCCAGATCGCGGCAATGGCCTATCCAGAGTCGCAATCGAATGTAAGCACTTCTTGCGCCAGGTGAATACTCGAAGAAAGAAGAGCCACTCACCTCCGTCACGCCAAATAGCCCTTGATAACAATTAACACCAAACCAGACAGCCGCCAAAATAGCTCGAGAAATTATAGGGAAGAGAGAAAAGTAGTAGCCGAAGCTCGAGCGAATCGCGATCGGAAAAGAAATATGGTAATCACTCCCGACATATCCATTCAAAACGGTGGGAATGGCGTTGCAAATACCGGAGAGCATAAGGATCATGACGGTATCCACTGTACTCAGCCCAACGAGAAGTGGAGCGGTACTGACTGACCAGCTAGTGATATTGACGAGGTCGGAGATCCAGTAGTTGGCGAAATCCAGGGCTGTCCATGTCGCCTGTTCCGCGGGGATTGGATCCAGATCTGGTCGTCTTAGTATATTGGGAAGAGTGGTAGATGAGAGCAAAGTACCTTTGTTGCTCCTAACGCCAGGAGGAGCAAGGCTGCTTGGTTCCTTTTCCAGCTTCCATGCTTTGATCGATGTTAGTCGACTTCTGATCTGGCTCCTCCTGGAATGCATGATGCTTGTCTCGAACCACTGCATCTTTTATAGCGTAGGTTTAGTTTGTGAAGCGCAAATATATCACTTGCTGTCCAACTTGGGAAAACATGGGTTGGGCCGTTGGTATAAGTGGAGAGTCGCAGCCATCTCTGTTATCTCCCCGTTGTCATCGGACAGAATAGATTGCAGCTGTTAAATTGTTAAATAAGGAAGCTAGCTATCGTACAGAGCTTTGGATGCAGATCGGCGTTTACCACGCAGGAGAAATCCGGGGGACGAAGATACGCCTTCGATAACAGAGGGCGCTACTACCAAGTTGGGCTTCGGCCGCGGGTGGAATCCGATAAGTGTGGATCCGCGGGTGAAAGTCCCTTATCCAAGGATTATGCATCATGCATATAAACAGTGCTTGATATCCCAGAAATAGCCAGCACAAAACAACTTGGTTATTAAGACTGTATAATTGTGCTGCACTACTATTACTCTCCCACACTTCCTGTCCTCATGGCGTTCCCTATCATTGGAATCAAGGATTTCGAGTCCGATTTCGCCAACATCTCCCAGCAGATCTTCAATGCTAGCCAGGAATGGGGCTTCTTTGTCGTAACCGACCATGGCATCAATAATGTTGATAGGATGTTCGATTTGGTATGCTTCATCGCCTTCCTATACCCGTTGCATGCGAACCGGAAACTGAAAAGAGAAAACTATGATAGTCGCGCCAATTCTTCGATCTACCGATGGCTGTAAAGTCCGAGAAGGTGCTCAACAGCAATACTGTCGGATACGATGGACACAAGGCTACCACGTAAGATTAGACTAAGTTCAAAGCACCTCCGTGTTGCATGGAACGCTCTAGCTAACACCGTCGTGGGTTTAGATTTGCCGCTTCAGAGGGAATGTCATTCGGCCTACCAGCGGGCCAGCTACACAGAAGCAACAACATCCACGCCTGGTGGGACGCACAACTTCTAGAGGAGATCGAGCAATTCAAAGCTCAATGCTACACCCTCAACTTGAAGATCCTGTCCTGTTTCGCTGCGCAAATGGGGCTCCCGAAAGACTTTTTCGCCGACTCCCATCAACAGGCCCTACCAGGAAATACACTGAAGATGATAAAATACCCGAAAATGACCACGCAGCCGCTGGACAAAATTCCTCGTCTTTCCGCGCACACGGATTGGGGAAGCCTTACCCTTCTCTTTACCGAATCGCCCGGTTTGGAAGTTCGCGACCCTAATAACCAGTGGCATGACGTTCCCATTATCCCCGGTGGAATCATTGTCAATATCGGCGATGCACTTTCGTTGTGGACGGGAAAGCAGCTCAAATCGACTATGCATCGCATCTCGTGGGAGAAAGTTCCGATTGACAAGGACCGTTATAGTATTCCATATTTTACCCATCCGAATTTTGGTTAGTATTGTGCACAGCAAAGCAAGGTGCTAGGTACTGACATGTCTATCGTAGCCACCAACCTGCGACCGCTTACTACTCCTGGTGATACGGACGAAAAGCAACTTACGTATCAGGACTATTACAATGTCCGACTCAAGTTGACTTGGGGTAGCTTGGGGAAAGCAGACGGGGAGGAGATTTTCAATGAGAACGAGAAAGGTCTGATACAGCATCTTCAGACGGCCGGGGTTGCAAACGCGGGTGCTCTGGAGTCGAACGCTCTTGTGGCGCAGGCTGTGTAGTTAATTGTCCTAGGACTGCACCATTGTCGTGTTTTGGGGGAGTTGGATTATCTAGTTTGGTGTCACTCGAACCAGTTCATCACGGTAGTGGCCCTGAAGCATTTGACGCAGCGAGCAAGACAATGTTTTTAAGCCCTTGATTATTCTCCTAAATGCACAGATATATACCGAACGCATCACTGTAAATCCAGTACCCATGCACACCTATTTAAATCGACTGGCAAACTAGATTAGGTTTCAAACGGTAACCCGCACTGCTCTCTAATCAACCCAAAGATTGTCAATAGGCTAACCGCAGACCCATAATTCTCTTTGACATTGTCTCCCTGGCGGGCGACGGTGCTCAGTAAGTCCAACTTCGCACCACTCTTACTCGCAATGTCAATTAGATGGGTACTTTCCTTGTTCCACAATTCGATCGGGACGGTTGGCTAGCGAGTCGATTAATAAAATGTCCCTACGTTGGCTTGCAAACCATGGTCCTTACCTTGTCGGTTTTGTGATACTCCCCCGCACGTAAACCCTGAAGCTGGGCTACCGCAGCACCTTGCAGGACTAATTCAACAAATTGCTCCAAGGCTTCTCGTGGTAGCCCAACTACCTCCGAGAGTGCATCAGCCTCGCCCAGGGTGGCGATGGCAGAGAAGCGAATGAAGTTGCCAATAAGTTTCAGCATAAAGGCGTTTTCGCAGGGTCGGTCTGAGAGACATATTGTTTGTCCACATGTCCTGTACAGTTGTGTGATGAGATAATGAAGATGCATTTTCACCGGCAGCAGACTTACACTCCTGTGGTAAAAGGTGTAAATTTGGATATGGCCTTTGAAGTTCCCGCTAGGGCTAGAGTCACTTGTCGGTTTTTTGCCAATGGGACGCCGCCAAAGACTTGCACATTGTTATTATAGTAATCAATACAAGTTCATATGACGCTTGTACTTACTTGGGCTCCCGAGATAGTCTGCACCAAGGCTCCGCAGTCTTTTCGATTGTCTGGACGCTGTCTCTGGATGGATCGTAGACAGGTCCACGAATAACTTCCCTGTCACACAGGCTTCGTCGATAATAGAGTCGAACACCTCGTTAACTGCACTGTCGTCACTTAGACAAACGCAAATTATGTCGCTGCTATTGACCGCATCGGCTATGGAAGAGACGGCGGCAATATTCTCCACCTCGCTGGCTAATTCAAGCGCCGTCGAATGTGTCCGGTTCCATGCCGTTACTCGAGTCTCGCTCGGGCCGTACCGCGCCAGGTTCTCACAGAGCACCTACAACGGGAGTTAATGTGCGAGAAGCTTTTGAGGCGAGAGACGGACAAACCTTGCCGATATTACCAAGACCAATCCAGGCGATTCGAGACATTTTTCCAATACAAAAAGGAACGGAGTGGATACTGAGGTAGCCGAAGTTCAACTAGGTGCGGCAGTGGGTTGGGTTCTGTGCGCAATGTGTGCGACGATTATAGGGGTTAATAACTGTCACCGGAAAGTCGAGAGATCTAGCTAATATTAGAGGTGTTGAAATAACCCCCAGGAATTTACAACACTCGACCCCTCAACATCAACGCGATGCGTAATCTATCTCCCTTACAAGGCCCCCAGTAACGCTCATAGTCGTGATGATCGGAGCACACTAGTCACTACAAAATCCAAGGATATGCCTCGGCTAGCTCCGCCCAAAGAAGGGTTCTGACCAAGCAAAAGGCTACCTAGTTAGACACCGAAATACGAAGTTCGATGACAATGCAGCTGCATAAGATAACATGCTTGTGATGGCGCTTTGCCAGAGCCTATTACCAACCACCCAATTCCTCAGTTGCGGTCCGGCCCTAGCATTAGTGCTTACCCGCACATAGCCAAAGTAAAGTTGAGGGCGGACTCTGGGTGAAATGAGCCAATGGGGCTCGAGGATGTATATCGCCCAATGAAAAATGCCCTGCACATTGTCCCCGCTCAGATTACCGGCAATCAACACGGCGGGTCAAACGGGGATGAACTAGGCAGCTGCTATCCCGCGAATCTAGCAATCTCGTACCCTAAATGACGCCACCCCGGGGAGAAGCAATAATCTAGATCGACCGGGTGCTCACTAGCGGTGAAGAAAAACGGGGGAAGTAAGATATGCTTTGTAAAGCGACGCGCGTTACCCGATCCCTAATGGACTTGGGGTTGTCAGCAGCATTGATATTCGCACTCGCCACGCTTCGCCGCAGGGGACCCAGTAAGTGGAGTGGATCTTAGTCAGGGAAAGGCGAAATTACAAAGGATCTTCAACACTGAACTTGTGTACCCATCCTAAATAGGATTCGCTATACTAACAGCAATGGCACCGGTAACGAATATAAAGCATGATAGTCTTGGGGGTATCTCGCCTACTCCACAAACTCGAGGGTTTCTGATTCATTCACGACTTTTTCTATCACAATTAACGTAAACAGACAATATCAGTCAAGGGACATCCACAGCGCAATGGCTTCACCCACTGTTGTCAACGCGAACACATATCCTACCTTGGCTATGCAGCCAAAGGTTACCAGCCAACCCGCCTCTAGCAGCAACAACCAGCAAGCCGGCCTCGATGCCTCCAGACTTACCTACAATTTCACCACCACCCCATCCCCTGTCCCAGACGAGATCTCTGCCAACCGTGGAGATCTAACCACCGCTACCGACCACATGATCACCGCGACCTGGCATGTTTCCACGGGCTGGGCCGCACCCGAGCTCAAGCCCTACGGCCCTTTGAGCCTCTCCCCCGCTGCATCATGCCTCCATTACGCAACAGAGTGCTTCGAGGGCCTCAAGGTCTACCGCGGCTACGATGGAAAACTCCGAATCTTTCGCCCCGACTACAACTGCTCCCGCATGTGCCTATCCGCACACCGCGTCTCCTTACCCACCTTCGATCCCAACGAGCTCAAGAAACTCATAATCGCCCTTCTCTCAACCGATTGTCCACGTTGGCTGCCCAAGGATCGGGCCGGTAGCTTCCTCTACATCCGACCAACCATGATCGGAACACAGGGGCAGCTAGGCGTTCAAACCCCCAAGGAGGCAATGCTCTACATTATGCTTGCCTTCATCCCACGTCTGGACAGTCCAGCGGGTGGAATGCGCCTTCTCACCTCCCCACAAGACACAGTACGCTCCTGGGTGGGTGGATTTGGCTACGCGAAGGTTGGGGCTAATTACGGTCCATCGCTTATGGCTGGACAGGAGGCGCAGCGGAGTGGGTTCCATCAGACACTGTGGCTGTATGGTGAGGGAGAGTGTACTGAGGCTGGGGGTAGTAATTACTTTGTTGTTTGGAAACGGCCGGATGGCAAGAAGGAAGTCATCACCGCGCCTCTAGATGATAAATTGATTCTAAATGGCGTCACCCGGCGCTCCTGTCTTGATATTATTCGGGCCAGAATGGCGGGTGAGGTTGATGTTACGGAGCGTAAGTATACGATATCTGAGTTGTTTGAGGCAGATGCGCAGGGCCGTATTCTGGAATCGTTTGTAACTGGTACTGCTGTAAGTTTATTTTCTTTCACAGATGTGTGAGAGATTACGCTAAGCTGACTGGTCTAGTACTTTATTTGTCCCGTGTCGCAGATTCAACACAATGGGAAGAATATTCACATTCCGATGGGCCCTGAGGGGAAACCAGGTGATATTACCGGTAGGGTGAAAGGCTGGGTTTACGATATCATGTATGGGCAGGAGCAACATCCATGGGGCGTCGTCATCCCTGAGGGTCAGACTCTATGACACTGCTTGCTTAGCCCAACAGGATCTGCATCATCTTAGTTCTTGGTATTCTAGCTAGCGGAAATTTTCAAACAAGATTTGACTAATCTTGGGATAGAGTGATGTAGGGTGTGGCTTGTGACACTCTTTGTAATCGGTAGGCAACAACATTTATACATGATTCCGCCTGAGATACTAGGAGGCTATGATCTGGACATCCCATTCGCGAAGGCATTTACAAATCATGATCGTCCGGTGTTCTGGCCTCAGCCGCAAACCCCAAATGTAGAAATCAAAATATATGTGACATTTATTTGGTACTAATGATCTGTCACACCGAATGTTCGCGGAGGAGTCACGCTTCTAGTCGATCTACATGGCTGCTGGCATTGCTTTCGGGATTAATACTCGGTGACAAATACCTCCTCCCGCGTTCTGGAAGGATTGATAGTATTGCGCAATCTAGGTTGCGGCACATGTGAGACCATCTTAGGGCTACTCAGCCACCGAATGCAGAAGCCTAGTAGTAACACAGAGGATCAGAGGCGGATGCAAGAGCGGACACAGAAACATATGCAACCTACCCTATAAGGCGGGGAAAACATTCCTTCACAGGCGGAAGCCTTTCCCGGTGGCTGCCCTATTGGCTTTGTAAGTGCTGACAACGAGCTTACTCCGCCGCCGATCAAACACCCTTGCTGACTGCAGATACCAATAAGCAATTCGGTTATGACTACCGAGTTTATCCTGGGGCTGAAATATGGGCCACTCCGCTAGTGTGCCGTCAGTCCGCTAGCGCGCATGCTTACCACAATTCTATGCATGTTTAGGTTGATGTGCTGAACTTAGCTGGCTGACCAATATGATCGGTTAGCCTATTCGTGGCGGTGTGAGCTTAGACTCAGCTTCATTGCGTGTGCTAAGAAAGCTGTAGGTATAAACAAAGAATATCCAACAATATACTAGCGATTTCCCATTTGTGGACTCAGATTCAGCTCTGTAGTGATCAAAATTCCCCCAATGAAGGTTTTCATCACTGGAGCTGGCCTTGGTGGCCTAACCGCCGCTCTTTCATTTGCCAAGAACGGCCATGAAGTCACCATTCTTGAGCGACGAAAGGGACTATCACCCCAAGGAGGAAGCATTATGATCAGGTCTGGTGCCTGCAGTATGCTTCATCAACTGGGGCTAGAAGCAGACCTAGAGGCCATGTCAGACCGGGTACCAACCACACTTGTGCGGAGCATGCAAACCGGAGAGATCATCAAACAATATCCTGTGGAAGTGTCAGAATCTCCGGCATGGGGAACAACAAGACAGGACCTGATGCACCTGTTACACCGAAAGGTTCTCGAAGCCGGGGTGAATATCCGCTTCGGACACTTTGTTGTGGATATCCATGACGAGCCGGGCGATGAGCTGCCGTATGTCGAATTAGACGATGGTCAATACATTTATGGAGATATCATCTTAGTGGCAGATGGCATAAAGTCTCGGCTTCGTGCCAAAGTCCTATCGCTTCCCACGAGCGCCGCCCCCGAACCCATTATCAGCGACACAACGTTCTACGGCTTCAACGTCGCAGTCCCTGAGCTCAAGAAGCATGAGGGGGCAGCACGGCTCACGGGCCAGACGGATGTTAATATCTGGAAGGGCCCTGGCGGCTACGTTGTGACCCGCCATAACTCCAAAACCGAACACGTCTCGTTTCTATACGGCATGCAGTGTGAGACAGACCAGAAGGACCTATGGGACGAAAATGGGGACATAGCCTATGTTCGAAAGGTCTTTGGGACATCCTGCAGCGAATTGACCATTCCCCTACAGATCGCTCAGAGCTGTGACCGCTGGAGACTAGCAGAGATGCCACAGATCCCGACGTGGAGAACCGAAAACGGGCGCATCATATTGCTCGGGGACGCTGCTCATGCCATGCACCCAAATGCCGGTCAGGGTTACTCTCAGACTGTGGAAGACATCGGTGTGCTCAGCTTTCTCATCCACGACGGCATGAAGGGTGCACCACTACCAGAGATAACGCGGACGTGGCAGGATATCAGAAAACCACGAGTAGAGCGCATCTCCAGTTTTTCGAGATGGAAAACCCAGTGGTTCTCCGGGGGGCTCTCCGCGTTCACGCAATCCGGAGACTGGGGTGACGATGCGAAGAGTTTGAAGGGTATATTTCCGGAAATGAACGCGGCGTTCCAAACTTCACCCTTCTTGAAATGGGTTCTTGACTTCGATGCACCTGCTGAAGTGAGTCTTCCGAGTGTCTTTCTTTTCAGCGTCCTAATATATTTCCATAGGCAAAGAAGTACTTGCAGCAGGAAAAAGCGATCCTTTCGCAGAGGCTGCTTTTAGCTTCCTAAATTCAGGGCAAGATTCGGTCGATATGCCCTTATTTTAGTAGGGAGTTCGTAGGAATGAAAATAGAAACTCTCTTATGAATGTCAAACCCTTTTTCTAGACTCTACTCTATCCTTAGGGCTGGTGACTCTTGTGTAAACGCCGCTACTCTCCATGGCTACAAGGCTAGACAATTAAGGATGCCAATTTCCAGCAACGTCCGCGCGATCGTGACCAATATTCATATACTTGAAACCTTTCTCCCGTTTAAGTCTTCTCCTCTCGTGCCAGTCTCTGCTTGTGGTTCGCATCGAAAATAGGTCCAAGTAAAACTGGTTGTGATGAGCAAGAATAGCCTTTACACTGTAGGTTACGGTGATGTTTATTAGGGAAGAGTTGTGGATGACCCCTGCCAATTTATTCTATTTAATCAAATTATCTATGACTTCCATCATACCAACATGACTACCACTTTGCACAATGACTCCCTCTACTGCAAACTAGGCTTCTGCGCCAGCAGCTTAACGGGCGACCAGTGATACACCGCACCCTCCTTAGTAGCCTCCACCAGCTTGAACAACAGGTCCTCAACCTCGTCCTGCGGTGGTAGAGATGCATACTGACCCTTGTAAGCACTCGCAATAAGCTCTGCATGAGCCGAAAGATGCGTTTTTGTCACAAGAGGACGTAGGTAAGTAGGGAATGCGCCCATCTTGAACTCCACAACATCCAGCCCCTCAGTCTCCGCATGCCTAGGCAAATCCCTAATCCAGCTATACATAACTACGTCAGTCTCTATCATATTTACTCTGAGGGGGTGAGGTAGATAACTTACGAGAAATCAAGATTGAACGCCTTGTAAATCGAGAGAGCAACGGGTAGAAACGCTTCCGCTCTCTCCCCCTTGTTGAAAGGTTTTCTGGGATCGGCTTCGTCCCATTGAAGATAGCCGCCAGGTTCTATATAAAAGTAAGCATTAGCATTTATTTTCTTGGGCAGTGGATGAAGGGACCGTACTTAACAGGGTCATGGCGCTTCGAATCAATTTGCTCGGATCGCCCCCAGTAACAACACAGCACCAGAGTCGCAGGTGGACGACATCGTACTTCCCGATAAGGTCTTGAGGCACCTCAGCAAATGAATCCATAACTGCCAGTTTCATGTTACTGGGTAAAAGTGACGCGTGAGGGAACTGGTTGTCGGAGATGTCGAATCCGTCAAGGATGACAGTCGAGGGCAATTGAGATGCCAGTTCCAAAAGCCATATTCTAGGACAATGAGTTAACTGGATCTTAAGTGGTACAGTGAAGACCTACCCAGTTCCAGTACCAACTTCGACAATTTTCATGTCTGGGTGGATTGGTATATCGGGATGCATAGCGTAACCATTGTGCATTCTGAACAGGTGATGCTGGCAATCGAGTCTAACCGGAGTTAGCAATTGACCTTAAATTTACCTGCTCAAGCGGAATGGTTCCAAACCTCAAAGACCCGTTCAGATCCCGCGCCAGCACATAGTTATCGCTGCTTACCATGGTGAAAATGGTTGCCTGGTATTGTTGTGGGTTAGGGTGATAGAGTATAATGAGGAATTGGCCCGGGAGTTGGCCTCCTCGTCTAACAATATCCTCCTTCCTTTATATGGATCCGACATTAGAGATAATCTCAGTAGTAAGGCAACTTAGACAGACCGGATGATGGCAGCTTATGGCCCCATAGACGCTGGGTTACTGGGGAACCCATCCGTGATTAGAAAGCTGTGTAACCGGTTAGTGAACCGAGGCTGAGATTTTACAAAGCACAGATCACTTCTAAAATTCGTCATCCCCCGCTAGTGCTGAGAGGGATTCAGACCCCGGATGCACGCCCTGCATGAGCATACATGAAGCTGTCCGTCTGACCTCAGCTGACGATGCATAAAGATTGGTGCCTCAGACAGTCATGTAATTTTCCCCTTTGCCACAACCAAATCCGGATATCCATCCCATTCAGTAAATAAGTGGCCGACCCAAGATAGATTACTTTTTCTTTACGCTTACTCCCTAGCTCGAAGCTCTGTGTTGAAGTTAGCCCAGGCCATATGTACGAATAACGCAGCGATGCCGACAGAGGAAGGGACTAAAACTTCATGCTGATGCTGGCTTGCTTCTTACCCTCAATGCCGATCAAAAGGTACGTAGGCGAGGTTCATTTTCTCTTAGTAAGTGGTAATTTAAGTAATGAAAGAATTACTATAATTCTTGGTATAAAATATTAATGAAAGTATACTTTTATATCTGGGGCCACTTACCTAAGGTCGCTCGTATTAAACCTGGGTTATATGCGACAAATACTAAACGCTGGCTAGTCCTGTGGGTGCTAACCTATGCCCACCCAGTCTAGATGACCTACTGATATTCAGCTAGAGTGTCAAGAGTAAAGTGGGATATAGCAACAAAGCTTGGCCGGATGTACTGGGACAGCAGCCTTGGAGTATAGTTAGAGCTTAGAGATATTCTAAATAAAATTTTCATTTAATTTGTTTAAAGTATAAAGCTTATATAGTATACATCCTTAATATTATCCTGTTTCAGCCCTAGTCATTAATTTGAAACCCTCCATAGTATCTCACTAGCACATGGATACAAGCTCTTAGCAATTCTGTTTCAATCCGTGTACAATCACGGATGTCTGCCGGTTCCTACATAAGGTCAAGAACAAGAGACAGTCAATTACTCACCTTTCACAGGCATCTTCCTTCTCTCTGTCAGAGTGCTCCTGTTCCACTATCGCCCGCACCGCCTCCTTTAATCTCCTGAGCTCTTCCTCCTCTATCGACTCTCCTAGTCCATATCTACCGCCTCCGTCGACCCCAGTACATCAGGTGGGGAAGAGCCCGCTGTGCGGTTATCTGCAATAGCTATCCCAGCAGTCCGCCCCGAGAAGATACACCCTCCAAGAAAGGTTCCTTCAAGGGCACTGTAGCCATGAACGCCTCCTCCACCAAACCCACACGCCTCCCCTGCTGCATACAGCCCAGGGAAGCTCGATCCATTCGGTCGTCGTACATTGGATGTCAAATCCGTCTCGAGTCCACCCAGTGTTTTCCGGGTGAGGATATTCATGCGTACCGCGATAAGAGGCCCATGCTTTGGATCTAGAATCTTGTGTTCCCTGGCTACTCGAGAGAATCGGTCCGGCCAGTAGGCTCTTGCGTTCCGGATCAGCATTATCTGAGTATCTTTCGTAAACGCATTGTCGATCTGCATATCTCGAAGTGCGATTTCGCGTTCCACGGCTTGGACATCGAGGAGAGGGCCAGAACCAGCTAGCTTGTTCATGCCAGCTACCAGGCCATCCAAGGTAGAATCGACGACGAAATCCTCCCCGTGCTTGACGAATGCCTGCACGGGGGCTGGGCCAGAGTGCCCAAATACCCGCTGCAGCATCTTGAGTATGCTCTTGTTGGTGAGGTCGGGGTTCTGCTCAGACCCGGAGAGAGCAAACTCTGTGGCGATGATCGACTGGTTGAGAACGAACCAGCTATAATCATAACCGGTTTTACAGATATGTTGTAACGTCGCCAGTGTGTCGCACCCCGGATATAGATACGGAGGAAGCCGCTTCCCTGTCGCGTCCAGCCAAAGGGACGAGGGCCCAGGGATCACCCGAATGCCGTGCTGGGGCCAGATAGAATTCCAGTTCTTCAGTCCCTCCGTGTAGTGCCACATGCGATCGCTGTTGATCACGCTGGCCCCTGCATCCTGTGCGACGTCAATCATCCCTCCATCCACATACGCAGGAACCCCAATCACGAACGAAGACGGAACCCGTCCCAGTCGATCCACGGGCCAGTTCTTCCTCACCAGGTCCAAGTTCCCTCCAATCCCCCCCGTCGCAATAAGCACCGAGCTCCCATACACTTCAAAGGTATCAACCACCACCCGACTACTTTCCACCCCACGACCCTCCCTTGAAGGCTCCAACACACTCCCTCTCACTCCAACCGCAGCCCCCGTCTCCCCATCCACAATCAACCCTTCCACCCGATGCCGGAACCTAAACTCCACAAGACCCCTCCTCTCCGCCATCCTGACCGGCCTCTCAAACGCCTGCACAACAGCCGGCCCAGCACCCCATGTAACATGAAACCTTGGCACCGAATTCCCCGGCCCACCCGCATCCCCCGCGCCCCGTTCCGCCCACCCAACATTCGCAAACGATAAACCCAGGGACTTGACATACGCCTCGAGCCCACCCGCCGCGAAATCAATATATGCCTCCGCCCATTCCCGCGGCCACCTGTCACACTGGCGATCGAAACGGGCTGTGTTGAGCCAATCCTCCCGAGCTAGTGAATGACTATCTTTGATTCCGACCCGGCGTTGGTCTGCGGAATTGACGCAGAAAAGACCCCCGAGGGACCAGAAGGCTTGGCCCCCGAGATTCGTTTCGTTTTCTTGGTCGATGATTATGCTTGGGACTTGGCGGTTGGAGAGCTCGAAAGCGGCGACGAGGCCGGAGAGGCCGCCGCCGATGATGAGGACTGGACGGGGGGGTTCCATTTTTTTTTTCGGTTGGGTTGGATGCGATGCAATAACTTTATTGTTTGGCTAGAAGGTATTGGGGAGGGGGTAATTTCAAATTGCTGAAGGGCAAAATATATGTGGCAAGCCCTGAAGGGGAACCATTCTGGCTGATTCGGGGTTCCGAGGAGCAAATTGAGTTCCTCGGAAGGCGTTGACGTCGTCGTAAGCTTAAAACTTTAGACCGAGAAACAAGGACATGTCCGAGTCAGAATTTAATCCGGTCTCCATCCAATCAGGGTGGTAATTTAATTGTCACTTTTGGGTGACGATTAAAGTGGACTTGGCCTATTATTATCAGGGGGGTACTTTTGCCTCACTTTGGCTGAGAGGAGGGCCATCACCAAAGGAGTCTTCTGGTTTGTCTTCAACTATAGATGGAATATTATACATTTGGGAGCTACCCGATGTGGAATATCCTAGGTGGTCCATTCAAGACGCAATTATATTCCTCCAATCTCTCCCTCCTCAAGTCTCGGGGGGGGCGAGTAAAAGTATCCGTATCCATCCCGTCAAGCGGCCTTTCATCTCAGTCAGCATATAGTCTAGCGTTGATCTAACTCTTCACAAGACAACGAATTCATACCACGAGGCTAAATTAAAATCCCAATAATCAAGTAGAGCGCCGTAGTCCACAAGACCCTCTATACCCTCGCTATTCTCAGGCCCAGTAGTAGCAGGAGTGGGTAAATGTGATCCATTTCCGTCAGACGGGGCGTGGGGAGGGGAGATTTGTTGTAGGATCTCTTCAAATATCTGTTGAAAGATGGAGACAATCCGGTACGTTGGGCGTAGCTGGTTGAGAATCACCATGCAAAAGTTCAGTTTGGAAAGACTCAGTTCCTTCATTAAGGGTTTGGCGATGCCTGCGAGCAGTAAATGGGTATACATGGTAGGTAGGATAAGCGCGGGTCTGTGTACGTGTCATTAGGAGAAAGACTGGCTATTGGAGGCCCAATTCGAGGGAGTTTGGCTGGTGTAGGTAGTTGTAGGCAGTACGTACGTGATTGGAGTGACATATCCTAGCAAGTCTGATCGTATGAGACGGTTCAGGGTATTGTTGGCTTCGGAGGCGGCTTCGTCCACCTTTCCTATCCAGATACTCGGCCATCCATTGGCCTCTCTATCCCCAGCCCCAGAAGGCGGTTCAAGCCGATACGGTCGGTAAAGCGTGATATACACTGCCCTGCTCGCAGGTTTTTAGCAGAGGTTCTTCTTCCGGAATTACATGAAATCAACTCAACTGGTAATGCAGCTGATAGTGGCATAGGTAAAACTCCTCATCTGGCGATCGAGACTCGTTCGAAGCCCCCAGCCGAAGTTGTTGCAGATCTCTTTCAATCTGCATAGTCTGATCAAATGTCGGGGGCGACGCCTCAATTCGATTGTTGATCGTGAGAATACTCCCGAGCAAGATGGTCAGGTTAATAAGCTTGACCCAGTATGCTGCGAGACCAGGGAGCTCGTCGGCGAAATATTCTCTCTTCGCGTCATCCAGGAGCAAATAGTAATCACACAGAAAATCATCCACTGATGGGATGGCAACATTACAATCCTCGAGATGAATCCGTGGTGGGCGTCCGATTATCAAGGCCAGCCACCGATCGCGGAATACACAGACCCAGAAGATTCGCCGCCACAGCTGTCGCTTTTCGTCGCTCAGCCTACCTCTATATTCTCGATATATCCCCAGTGACTGGCAGTATGTGATTGCCACCCCGCTCCAATACCAAGGCTGGAGCTGAATACCCTTCGGGGGCTGCGCGAGACTCAGAAGCAGAGCAGATTGCAGACGGATGACTTGATCCTGTTCAAACTCGAGGTCAAATAAATATTTTGCCCTGGCGAAATAGGCTGCTGTCATATCGATAGGGGAATTGAAACCGGCTTTTGTTCTTGATTCTGGGGAGAGGAACTTTTGGATATCCGGTTAAGCACACGGTAATTGATCGGGTAGATAGTATTCAAACATACATTGGCAGCGACAGAGAAAATACTCCACAGTAACAGGCAACTGATCTTTTGCACTTCGTTCCTCTTGTAAGGCGTGATGACCGCAGAGACGTCAACCACGGGGATGATTGGGTGAATATGACGACAATAAAGACGCAGTAAATCATCGCATACAGACCTTGGCGGCAAAGTCAGTGCCTCCTTCTTTTCGAGAAACTCGATATCCAGGGGAGAAAGCAGGGAGGGGGATGAATCGGCCACCAAATAGCGATTTACCGCCTCATGCCCTGGTTTTACAATGTCAAAGATGTTTGCTGACCCGTGCGGGCCACCTTCCCCCCAACGTCAGCATCCTCCAATCAGAAATTGATTCGAGAACGTACCAATGAAGTAAGGAGTCTCGTCGCCAAAGGGTGGGCTCCCCCCGATAATATGCGAGAGCGATGCGGACGTGTGGGGGGTGGTAGCCGGCCCCAAGGACTGGTCAGAAGATGCCACGATCGGGGATGTCGGAGAGGGCGAATCTGGATGGATCCCCTCCACTGGCGAGGTACTGATCACCGCTCGTGGGGAGGCCTGTTGTCCATCGGAAACCAGGCATGAAATATTATCTTGTCTACAGTGGACACACGGTCTTCCGGTTACCGTATAGCTGCACCGGACCTTGCGGCGCCGGCAGTTTTGACAGGCAATCGTGGACTTGTATCGGGTACGACGTGCTCTGCCGTTTCCACTACCAGAGGATTGAACCATGCTGTCCAGCATCGAGTGGGCGGGCCTGGTCCAAACTGTCAGGTTGTGAGCATTGAATTGAAAGAATCTCTTTGGGGCGGGAGATAGAGAACCTCGGAAAGTTCCTCGGAACCCGAAATCCAGTGAACGTGCTTGCTTACCCCTCACCACTTGATTCGCTCATGGTCCGACACATCCCTGCCTCCCTCGTCGAATCAGGGGCAAGCTCCGGACCAACGGCGATCATCCAGGCATCAATCATGCCGTAAGAAATATTTCATTTGGCCAAGTACCATCAAGACACATGCGGACTATAAGGAGACCAAAGTTCGCTTCCCAAACACACCCAACAAGGTGCATCCATTGCCTTGCCGTGATAACCCCCGCATAGAGACGGTAGAGCAGCATTTTGCAGCAGACTTCCAAGCCAGAGAATGTGGGGGATTTCAAAGTATTGTAGAAGCAAAGGGAGCGAAAAGCAGAGGGCTTATATATAGTGACAGAGGGCCCGTAGCCAGTGGTAAATCGGACAATCAGCAGCTCTGTTGAACTAACTGCAAGTAGTTCTCGCCTCAGAGTTCAAAGCTTTGGACGAAGACGGACTTGCTCTCCCACAAAAGGCACACTTGCGCGCCACGTCAGCGGCAGGAGTAAGCCGCAGTAGTAAGCAGCAGGTTTTCTTTTTTAGCGTTTCTCGTTGATGCCCACAGCCAGACCAATCAGCGATCCAGCCGGCTCGTCGTCCACTTTTCAATCCACTGTTCACATCAATCTAATCCAAATGTACGCTGTACAACACTCCAAACCCTAACCCATCCATTAAGAGCGAAGGGAAGTTCAGGAAACCCCGACAGCATCGCGGCCGAAAAAGATCACCGGTGATGGCATTGATTCCGGCAGTCCAGATCGAGATTTCCGATCGTATCCCGCTCAGTAACGTGGAGGAATGAGGGTTTGTATGATGTGGTATTCTCCCAATCCGGAGTTCACGTCTGCTCGAGGTCGCATCTAGGATCCCAACTTGGGGCAGAAGGTTACGGTGACTTGAAATCGTCTGCCACCAAGATAGTCCCCCATCCCAAATGGCATACCACTCCGAAATGGAGTTCGATGACGACATTGGGTAGGTTCAGGCAAGACCCTTCCCAGGTGGGCAGTTGTATGTCTCTGAACCAACGTGCCATTTCCAGTATCAAAACCGAGCCACATGGGACGCCACACATAATGAACGCGGTAGCCGGGTTAGCCGGGATGCATCTGGCCAGCGACAAGATCTTATTACCGATAAAATGGCATTTATCGACAAAGGTTGGCGGGATCAGGCAAGCAAGTAGCCTTTTTGTACGATCCGAGCTCGAGGATATTCGAGATGAAACCCCACCTAAGCGCAATGAGAGGATAAAGCTTGGATGTCCCCGACACGCTCTTGTTTCAGCCTTTGTTGGAGCTTGAATAGAAGAGTCAGCATTTCGATGTCAGCCGCACAAAACTTGGCACACGCAGCTCACAGCGGCGAAGATTCCAACACGGGCAATGACGTCCGAATAGACTCCGGTGGGTGGGGTGAACCAGCCCCGTGCACTGCATCTCCATATTTTACCCGAATCAACACGACCAGCGACCACCTGGTTCTCTCAATCTCCGGGTTTTACCCTCGATTGGTGCCAATTTGCGGAAAATTCACAAGTTGCCGCTCCCAAAATGGCTGTCGATCATCCAGGGCATCACCACTTCGGGTGGCAGATGAATCATGAAACACGACCCTGTTTCGGCAGCCCCAGTCATTAACCCTGACAATATCTCACGGAGGCATGGATAAAAGGTCTTAGCGCTTCTATTAATATTTACATCCATGTTCCCGGACCTATCAAAGCTCTACCCCTGGCATGAGGAGTCGTCAGGCGCCTGCACCTACTAGCCTGTTGGCACGGCTCCGCAACTCAACCAATTTTATTCATAGTATTGCTACAAGGTAACACACCTAACAACAGGCTCCCGGCCCAAAATAAATCACGAAGAAGTGGAAAATCACAGGGTATTCCCCGCATCCGCCACCACAGACGCAGTCCCCGTCTCGGCATCATCACACGCCGCGACCGCAGCCTCATCCGCAAACTCCCCAAAGAAATCCATGTCGCTCCAGGTAACCTCAGGCGAATTATCATAGATATTCAGCTGACACGAGCGGCCAATATATCCCTCGCATTGTGCGTTGGTCGAGTCGTCGGGAGAAGTAAATAGCTGGCCCGCAGTAAACGTGCTCTCGTCACCCACGTTGGCAACGTCGATGAACATATTACCCTCGAACAGGCCCTTGCCGTCGGTGTCGCCTTCGATCGCGTGGCCGGGGTTGTCTTCCCAGACGTTGTTGCAGGCGTGGAAAAGGGTGCTGCCGCTGAGGGCGGGGCTGCGGCCGGATGTTTTGTATATGTAATTTTCTATACAGTTGTAATTAGTAAAGTCTAGGGCTGGGAATGGAAGGGGGTCAGGCTACTCTTGAAGGTAATCTGGTCGTCGGCACCGACGAGCTCCATGCCCCAGTATTGGTAGCCGTCGCAGCTGGTGGAGTACGGGGTGTCACCGTCTAGGAAACTGTTGGAGATGGTAATGCGGTGACTGGCCTCGTGTCCGAAGCAGTAGTGCACGCGACCGATTTGGGATGTCTATCACACATCCAATTATATTCTGTACCCAGGAAGTGTAAATTAAAAGGGTAAAGCATACATGAACATGATCAATCCAGATCAAGTCCGAATTATCAAATGAAAGGGCATCACCACCCCAGACGTGCTTCGGGTTCAGCTCCGTAATCGCGATATTCTGGACAATGATATTGGTGGCTCCGTCACGGAAGCGAAGACCCTTTCCTCGAATGACGCCAGCGTCTCCGACACCGATGATCGTCTTGTCCGAGGCCACGTCGATGGGGTTCGGACCAGCAGCGTCGTAGGTCACAGTTACAGAGGGTGAATCACCGCAGTCGTCGGTGATGATGTCCTGGCAGGCGTCGTCTGTTCCCCATGATTGGCAGGCGTTTCCGGTCAGCTCGCCCTCCGAGCCGATGAAGTTGTACTCCTTGCTCAGCACGATCACTTGGGGGTCGGTGCTGGTCAGAAGAGACGTCAACTCGTCGATATCGGCGGGCTCGACGGCCGTTGCATTTCCACCGCCGGTGATTCCATAAGCGAAGCCTTCTGCTGCGCCCTGGACCGACTGGGCGTCGGCGAATGTCAAGGCGCTAGCGAGGGTTATGAGCGCTGCGGTGGTCTTCATGTTGAAAACGAAGCAGAATTAAACGATAGACTTCAATTGACAAAAAGAAACCTGTAGAAAGAAAACTCGGAAATAATACAGAGGAGGCGACGGGTTTATGTACGTTTTTATCAATTCACAGTATTAATGTTGGGCCCGACGATCGCCCAGAGAACGTTGTTTCATGAGGCCACTAACATCCCCAATTTACCACCAATCCTGGTCATACCATGGGCCCGATCTGGCAACATCGGGACGAGTGCGGAGGATCTACATGAAAGCTTCTTTTTTCTACAAAGATGGTCGGGAAATATCCAGATACGCTGTTTATTACCCGTGTGTATATCCTGCCCTAATGGGAAGCACAGTGCGGCAAATTGTTTGGAATATCAACATTTTTGTCCACCAGTTGGATATTCATGTCTGAATATTATCATTTTGGGAGAGACTTATTAACCTTCAATTTAGGCATAAGCTGGCTGCAGACAGTTGCGTGAAAGCCATCATTGCGGAGAGAATCTGGCAGTGGCGGCCTCGAGATTTCCTGCGATGCCTTGGATATTGTCGACAATCTATTTCTCCTCTTTGCTATGCAAATTACATCCAAATACCCTTACCAAATGGCCGAAAGGAATAGTATGCAAATAGCCGACTTTCTCTCGCGTTCCATATCCATATACCCGACCTCAGGGTGGACCAGATCGGAAATTAGGACTTTACCGTCCCATTTCTCCTAGCACGATGCAGCATACGGCAATAGCCGTCCACCACTCATTGATGATGGTTAGCCAACATGGTCACAGGTCGAAAAGTTGAATTTCGCGAGCGTTGCTGTCAGCATGAAGGAGAAGCCCAAGTGATGGTGCCGGGATAGGTGACTTCCATATTCGGAAGGCGGAGAGTAGGGCGGTCTGCGAACTGAAATCCATCCGAATATTCTGCCCGCTTGCATCGCATCACATTCTTCTGCTGAAAAACGCGTCTCCAATGGCTTCACAAATCGAGGGCTTCGAGCCCTTTGCCATTTTGACTCATAGATTAATCCTCCTACCTACACCACTCGCGGTCAATGTAACCACCTACCGGACGCTCTACGCAGAGCTACATGGCGATGTAAACTTCTGCGAAATGGCCTTTGGAGGCCACTTCCCCGCCCGAAACTGGAACGATGACGAAACACGAGAAGTGATCGAGACACGGGATATCGCACGCTCCTGGAAACGATACGCCATAGGTGATTTTGCAGTTGGATTGCGCCCATCATCCAGCTCCAATATTCCCAACGACCAAAATAACCACCTCAGCATGTCAGTCCTCAAAGGAGACAAGCTCGAGCATCTTGCCGGGCCGAAGATGGAACGTCTGGACCAAATTAAATGGGTAGGCTATGCTGGTGTCCGTGATGCATGCACGACATCGCTACCAGCACGAGAAGCGAACGACCCGCCTCTACCACCGTGGCAGGAAATGGTTGAGCTGCGGTACGGCATTTCACCGCAATTCTGGGGCGGGGGAATCGCGCCGGAGGCAGCGAGGGCGGTTATGCAATGGGCTGTTAGTGAAAGGGGGGTGAAGAGATTCATTGCTGAGACGGAGAAACACAACACGCGAAGTGCTGGGCTTTTGCAGAAGGTCGGGTTTGTGGCCAGCGGGACGGATTATTGGAAGGAGCCCAGCGAGATGGAGTGGGAATTAGTTGTAAAGGCGCCATGATATGCGATGAACTGATTGGCGGAGTTGGTTGAAGATGGGGATTTCTTGCATGCTTGGAGAAGCTTGAGCCAATTGCCATGCGAAATTGCTGTGGGGAGTAACGCTAAGCTGAATAAGTGGGTGATCTACGATGTCCTTGCCGCCCCTTTTTCTGGAATTTTCCCATCACAAAGTTGAAAGGTTGGCCCACAAGTCATTTATTCCAGAAACATTTCCAAGCAGAGACACAGTTGAAATTTATGAATTCCACCTCAAGTCTTTCCCATTGAATTGAAATAATCTAAATGGCTAGAATTACTATGATTACGAGTAAATACAATAGTTAAACGTAGATGTGTGGATCCTTTAGTTATACGAATCCCGTTATTGTGATTCTATATATTTAGCAGTCAGTCAGTACTAGAAATATCCATTGCACCACTCCTCAACCAACACCGAAAACTCCCCTTCAATACAATCACTGGAACGTGGGTAAAGCCTTCTCAAATCGCAACTCAAAATAAAAAATAAACGAAAAAATATTTTGTACTGAATACAAACAGCCCGCGAAATTGTAACAGAGCCTCGCAGCAACAATTTAGTCTAAAACTTGATACTCCTTGCGTCATCTGCATAAATCCCTTGTTAGCCTCCAAACTACCAAATCATCAAATAAGAGACAAACCTACCTAAAGAGGAGCGCAGCACCAGTCGACAGGGTTATACTCGCTCGAGATACCAATGCTAACGGTACAGCTCTGATCACCACCAGTAGGATAGCAGTTACCAAAGTTACCACCGGTGGTGTACACAATAGAAGGCGATCCATCGTCATTGCAGTCAATTCCGTATCCAGAGTCCCAGCCACCCTTGCAAATATCCTCTTCCCAGGATAGGTTGATGTGGCCACAGTTGTTGGCGAAGATGGCACCGAGGTTTCCGCCACAGTTAGAACCCGCAGGGACCATCACGGTGGAAGCACTGCCGGAGCCGCCGGTGATGCTGCAGAGCTGGCTGTAGCCGACACCCACGTGGTAGTCGGGACACACGGCTTGGGCGGTGGTGGCCAGGAGGGCCAAAGCGCTGGTGAGGATGGAGAGCTTGGATCCGAACATTTTGATGATGGATGTGGTTTTGTGAGGTCTGCGGATGTTAGTTGTTGAATTGGACCCATAGTAAGCTGGTCATGAATACATACAGGTAGAATGATGGTTTGATATTGGAGAGATGAGAAATGGAATGAGATGGATGATTTGATTGTTCTGGGTTGATCAAAAGAGGTCTAAAATGGTCCCTTATATAGTTTTCCCTCTTCCCTATTTCCTACTTGATGTTATTTTTGCCGTCTCTTGGCTTCAATATTCACACGGAGCAATCCCCTTTTGCGCGCCGATCCTTTCAGAATATTTTAGCGAGCCGAGGCCGGTTCCGGAAATAGTACATTGTTTATCCATCGTCTATAAGATTCTTAGAGCTCAATCCCTGCATCTGATCAATGGAAAAGGGTTTGGCAGCACTAGCGTTGGGGCGATCCGCTGGCCATCGACAGCCAAGCGTTTGGGGGCTGTGTTTTCATTTATTCTACGGCGACTGAGCTGGCTGACCGGGCTCTCCGGTATAACGCTGAATTATTCAACTGGGGAATGTGTCGTGTGCATGTGGGAATATGGGAATAGGGGCAGAATGTGGAGGGCTGAACTGGGTGTTTTGGTGCTCTCTAATTAATTTTCGCTATGCTCCTCGTCTCCTCCCCCGGTTTTGACCCGCTACATGGAGAAATACATTGGACGGGCCTAGATATTCATAACATCATATGAGTGGAGTGGTGCTTCAAGTCAACCCATATTTCGTAATGGAACCAGTATAATCGGAAATCCTACGCTCAAACGAGAGTCGAGTCAATACCTCGATGTGCCAAACTACCCCATCCCAGCAGCCTAAGCTTTACTAAGTACACCCAAGCACCACACGCGACAGCAGGGTCCGAGGCGCAGCGAAATACAAAAAAACGTAAAAAGACCTATTTTTACCCTCCCATTTGTTCCCATTGGCGAAAATCGTACTTCGCTAAAATAGACTGGAACGAGAAGGGCCATTCCAACGCTGGGGAACCATCTCCGCCCCCGACCCTAGCGGCCGCTAGCGCCCGCAATCTGCCGCCTCAAGGGAGAGTGGCTGAAGAAAGAGCTCAGCTTTAATGTACGAAGGAATATGCTAACCTGATTAATTGATTGATAATGATGTATAATTTCCAGCTAGGCTGTATCAGGGTAAAGGAGCGCTACTTGGTTGTTTGATTGGTTGATTTGCGAAGAGGTTCTTTTTCAGTGTGCTTAAAAAAGTTATGCATGATCTCTTTTATGAAAGCAAGACCCGGTGGAAGATATTTATGCTATAGCTTGCAATTGATATTTCCGTCGTTTAGGAATATTTTTTTGGTTCTTCTACTCTCAGGGCGAATTTTCGCGGGTTTGAACAAGATGGTTGTTTATATTTCTTAACATGAGGACTGCGATTACCCCTACACTACGAGTTCCTAAATCGTAATTTGGCTCTTGACATGGAAATTTGGGATCCTCTAGTATATGTAGAGGGCACCCGCAATTGATATATATTTTGTTTATTGGACTGGGTATAACCCGCTTTCTAATTCTATAAAGATGCTTTACTTAACAACCCCACAAGCAGTCAGCACTTACTCTCGACCGCTTTAGCACATAAATTCGAGGCTTACAGAGCACTTCCGGCTATCGCAACACAGTCGATTTCAACCTGTAAACATTATTAGCATCTCAATAAAGTGGGATATTAAATGATGCAGTAACTTACTTTCGCACCTCGACCTAGTTCTGAAACAGTGACACACACTCGCGCGGGCTTTGGGTCGGGGACAGTAGCACTGTCTGCTTGTTGATAAGTATCCTTCACGGCCGATAATCAGAGAGGGGACTCATACAAACAGCGTTCATGGCAGCAAAGTCACTCATACTCGTAAGATATATATTGACCTGCCCACTGCTTAGTTGGCGCTTTCATACCCAATAGTAATGGTTTAAGAAAACAACCTTTAGGATCTTGGTAAGATCGCTCCCTGCGGTGCGGAGGACAGATTCCAGTAAGCCGAGAGTTGCTTTCTGTGGAAAGTCAGTGGCAGAGCAAGTTATTTCCACCGTTCATGCTTACCGTTTGTTCCGCCACATCGTCTGACACAAGAACCCCGGTTTTGGCATCGACGCCAATCTTTCCGCTGCAGAAGACAAACCCGTTGTGGACGATTGCTTCTGATAGGATTGGGGAGGAGAAGTCGGGTCTGTTGATAGCTTGTCTCGACGCCATTTTAATTGATCTGGGTTTAGGGACCAGTTTGTCTAGTTGATCATGTTGTTTTGAACGTGGGTTATCTGTTTAAATAGCTGTGTGCTCTTCACGGAGATGGTACTAGAATGCAGATAGACGTCCGATCCACCCGGCACTTACCGGACAAGGCGGTACTTTGGTAATCATGTTTATCCGATGAGAAGAAAGTGAGCCATTGTCGAATTTGGGTTTGTATGAATCCTTGGTAGACTCTCTTATTACAGTCATGCTGCTGGAAATTCTCCGGTCGAGTTCTGGCGCGACTCGGGATGTTCCGAGAAGGGTCTACCCCACAGACCAATCAGACGAGCCGCTCGTATTCCCCCGAGCCAATCAAACACGCCCCCGGGACTCGAGGAAATGAGGGAAGTTAAAGGCTTTCAAGAGGCCACATTGAAAATAATAATTGATTTAGGTTGCGTTTCCTGGTTTAGTGGCTGGTATCGAGTGCTGTCTTAATTATAGCCTTCAGCATGGGGGCTATAGCATCCCTCGCTACCTGCCATACTGCTCCTGAACAGGAGAATCATCTATCAAATTACTCAACAACCAATCAACCCCAATCGAAATCCCCGAGTCCTCGATTCCCGCCACCCACTCCGGCAAATCCTCCGGATACATATCCCCCCCGGCAACAAACGCCGTCTCCTCCACCCGTTTACCCTGCTGCAAATCCGCCATCATCGTCATCGTCCGACTTGCCAGCGCATCAAACACATCCCGATACGGCGCCGCATCCAGCCACCGTTCCCCCAATATCACCAGGACCATCGTACAATCGGTACAAGCGCTACTGACCTGGTCATATCTCGATGCTCCCCGGGCCGCAGGGGACGTCCACAGACAATACAGGTACGTCAATCCGGCCAGGAACAACTCATGCAACGCGCTCCATGTATAGGTTATCGGTTTCCCGAAGAACTGGCGACGGTAGCTGTGGCAGATTGCTTTGGCGGCATCGAGACATTTGAGGAAGATTTCGTCGGGGGCAGGGTCCTTGCTGTCGGTTATTTGGACGCGGTAGAGGTGTAGGATGGCGTAGTTGTAGTTCGTTTCGTACCAGTCGGGGGATCATGGGGGAAGGGGTTGAGGAGCGCCATGTTTCGAGGGAGAGGGATAGATCTTGGACGCGGGCTTTACGGATTGAGGGGTCGCGGGTTGTGGTGCTGTCTGAGTAGAGGGCGGTTTGGATACAGCCGATTAGACTGCGGATGCGGAAGCCGTGGATGGCGTGGGTCATTATTGTGGGTGGGGGGGATGGTGAGGAGCCGTGGTTCTCTGCGTCTGAGAGGGAGGAGTCTTCGATGTCGAGGGGATACTGTTTTGAGGTCAGATGTGAGATGGGAATAGTGGGATGATTGAGGAAATTACTTCAGCGTCGATTTCGGCGAAATGCAGGCTTAATGGCCGGCCTAGCATAACTGCCGCTGAGCACTCCATCACGTACGCACTCCAAAATGCTCGCTTTTGTAGTTCTTGTTGAAGTGGATCTACAGTCGACTTTAGCCGTTTCTGGTTACGATGATAGCCTAGATTGACACACTGGCGTAGTGCGTGGCCTCCTAGTTTCCTGTGATTCATAAGTACGTTAACATGGCACGGTGGATCAGGTGGTTACCAATGTGATGTGCCCTTGGATGATCTGAGGGAGTAGGCACCACAGCATAATATTGCTTGAATGCATTGTAGGTTATCGTGGCATAAGATGTCATCGATATAGAGCATGGCGGAAACGTATAGTTGCTCCGCTGAATACCCCGCGCTGGGCAATAAGATGGCTCCCACAGCATATACCTAAATTTGCCGTTAGAAACTCAACTTAAAGGGTGGGGTAGCTATAAATACCATGTTAAGGAAGTATAAAGATACGGGGTTGTAGTCGAGACCACTGAGAGCCTCGAAAGGATCCTTCAGTGTAGCCTCCCACGCCCTGAAAGTTGGCTCATGTAAAAACGGATACTGGGGATGAATATTTTGGAAGTACGCGTTGCTCAACTTGATGGCTGTGTGGTAGTCGGGCAATGGACATGGCTCCGGGATTGGGGTGCCATGAGCATCTATCTCCTGCCTTGAGAGGTCGGGCGATAATGACGACACCACTTGACGGAGAGATGGTTTCATGAAGCGCGCAAAGGCAAAAGCGGAGGAAGGACCTAGATAGCTGGGCTCTGATCCAGCTGCGTTCAAGCTCAGAGTCCCAACCATCGAGGATAGATCATTGAGTTCGTGGCGATCATCCTCAACAGTAACGGTGTTGGCCTGGCCAGGGTTGGCAAGGAGGTGTTCACTTGACGAGGGAAGTGGGTCACTCGCTGTATTTGAGCGTGCTTCTTGCAACATGCCCTCTAGCACAATGATGCGTTGTTCCAACATCTCAAGGTAGTTCCGCGGTTGGTGTCGCTTCGTGGCAGGGTCCTCGACAAGACACACTACATTCCATCGTTACCAAGCATTTCCGACAACGGAGTTCCACCTTTTCCTTACCAAGGCTGCTACGCCGACAGTTGCTGCATGCTGGAATTTTTCCATCGCACTAGATCCGTTAAGTTAGTCGCGGTGTTCGGTAGAGCGGAGGGCCAGTCGAACCCTTTGTTTCCGGTCTTTGCAGCTTATACACGCTACCAGTGTCCTGTTCCCGGTCCGTATACGTTGTGCAGAGCCTCTTGCCGGCCGAGCTCTGATAGGATCAGGCATTTGGAACTTCTTCTGGCATTGAATGAGCACGATGGTGCTTTCCTGGAGTGGCTCAAGATTCGGTTGTCGTGGGTGACCCCGCACAGGCATGACTCAGCGGACTGAGATAACGGGCAATTTGGCATTGGTTCGCTTCTTTTTCTCCCCGTCTTCAGGATGCATGTTGAAGCTCCACTCCTCGGGGGAATACGAAGGATCAATAAGAAGCGTCCCCTTGAGCCGCCCTTGATTAGCAGGAGTCTTTGCTCCACTATGGGCCGGTAGTCCCCGATTGCTGGATTTGTATCGCTGGGGGTATTGGTGTGGCAAACATCGGAAGCACTACCAAAATCTACCAAAAATGGTGCCTTTTTTTTTACTTATAAACAATTTGGATTGTCTATTATTTGTCTCTATAGCCAACAGCTAGTTTTCTGCTTTGATGATTAATCATCCCCCCAACTGCGCCTGACTCTGCCTCCCACAATGTCATCCCGTCTTTCCAGCAAATCCTCGCCAGTGGTAATCGTGGGCGCTGGTGTCTTTGGCTTGAGCACAGCCCTCCACCTCGCAGAACGCGGGTACACAAATGTCAAGGTCGTTGACAAGCAAACCTACCATCAGTCACAGTATTCCTACGACAAGGGCTGCGACGCCGCCTCAGCAGGTATGTAGAGCTTTGTCCCCGTCCATTCTTCATCGGCTTACGGAATCTACAGACATAAACAAAATCATCCGCTCTGCCTACGGTTCTGAGATCTGGTACCAAGACCTCGCACTCGATGCCGTCACCAAATGGAAGAAGTGGAACGACGAGATCAAGACAGGACAGACGATCCCACCCGGCTTTTCCACCAATGATGCAGTTTTCGTCAATAACGGAACCCTCACCATGACTTCAGACTCTTCCTTACCCCAGTTCGAGAAAGATAGTGCACAAAATATGACCAATGCAGGTTTGGGAAGCACCCAGATCGATCTCAGCAACTCCGACGATGTGGCTCGAGCAAGGACCAACGGCTTCGGATACGCCCTGGACGCGTTCAATCTGAAAGGCGGACCTGCCCTGCTCGACATGCACGCGGGCTTCACCTATGCCGACAAAGCCTGCCGGTTTGCACTATACAAAGCGCAGACGTTGGGCGTACAAGTCATTCTTGGAGGCTCGGAGGGTGCCTTCTCGAGTTTTCTGGAGGACACTGATGCGCGAATCACCGGCGTTCGAACAGCCGACGGTGTATCCCATCTAGCAGAGCTGACAATCATGGCCTGTGGAGGCTGGACCCCGTCTCTTGTCCCCCAACTCGACCATATCTGCGAGACCACAGCCGGAAGCGTCGCCATGTTCCGACTACCACCTAACAAAGCATTATGGGATCATTTCGCACCAGAGAACTTCCCCACCTGGTCGTAAGCAGCCCCATCTCATTACAATTACGAGCAACCCATACCCTAACCTAAACAAACCCTAGATATAACCTCCGCCACGGCAAAACCGGGGGCCTATACGGCTTCGCACGCGATCCCAACGGCCTCGTGAAAATCGGCTACCGGGGAACAAAATTCACCAACCCACAGCCCCAGCCCGACGGTGCGACTCGTAGCGTCCCCAAAACCAGATGGACGGAGGAATCCATCCGGCAGATCCCACTAACGGCAGCCCGCGTGGTGAAGAGCTTTGTGCAGGAGTATCTACCGGAGTTGATGGGCTGCGAGACGAGGACCCGGCTCTGCTGGTATACAGACTCGTACGATAACCATTTTGTTATTGACTTTGTGCCTGGGAGGGAGGGGCTAATGGTTGCTACCGGGGGGAGTGGGCATGGGTTTAAGTTTCTTCCGAACCTGGGGGAGCATGTGGTGGATAGGATTGAGGGGAGGAGGAGTGAGTATCTGGCATTGTGGAAGTGGAGGAGTTTGGGGGATGGGGTGAAACCGTTTAATAGTCTTATGGAGGGGGTTGGGAGTGAGAGAGCATTGCAGCGTCAGGTTCTGACAAAGCAGGATGGTCTCACGAAGGAGGGTAGCCAGTTGTGATTAGTAAATTCCTGTTTAGCAAAATGAAATACAATGCATAAATACCAGTTTACCTTGTGAGGTAGTTAGGGGGTTGTCAGTGGTTCTATCTGCGCCGTGCCCTTAATCCCACCCTGAGGAACCACTCCGGTGTAGAATGCTCGATAAATTCTCGTCTTAATCTACAATGATATATTCTATGACTCAAGACAAAAACCACAGTAGGAAATAGAGCGTGGTAGGGGTGTTTGTAGGCAATGCTGGCAGTAGTCTTGAGTAATGAATGTTCTGGCTATTCTGCTGGAGGGTCCGTCCAGCGTCAACACGACCTGGTGCTCTGGAAGTGTCTCAGTCTTCACTTGCTCGTCGATGGTGTCACTTCAGAGGGGAATGCAAGACCAGATTTTTTGGTGACAATTAAAGTCGCCATTGCGTACAGGGCCCTTCTCGCCGTATCTGCTTCGGTAATCCACTCTTTTTTCATTTGCCGGAGGGTTGACTCACTAGCATCAGATTCGGTGGACGCACAAGGATTAAGCGACAAACGGGACCGACAGGGTTCCCCGGACGCGGGGAATCCTGGCTATCGGGGCAAATGCTCGGCGGAATACGAGCCTTCCAGAGGGTGTTCGGGGGAATACGATATCACAGTTTGGGAGAACCCAGTGGCTGGCCTAATTGTGAAGTGGCCAATATACGATCGGGACCGACCACAAATTGAAAGCCCTGCCTACCAAGCAGCAATGGGTTCCAATAACTCGATTTCTCTACATTGAACCAACACTCGACATGACATTCAGAGATATTCTTCGCAAGTCTCCACTGGCAGCCTATGGCAAAGCTATCAGAGAGACGCCCCGTGAAATCATTTTCAACCGCCACCTGCTCCTCTCCTCTTTAATCTACGCTTTCGGGGGCCTTCCTGTTAGTAAGTACCTGCCTGCGCGGTGCACTCAGCCTCGAAACTCCATGGTTATGCCAACTAATGTCTTGTCTCTGCTCAGTCTGGGACCAGGGTGCATCATCCGTTATACCGTCCCTCCCTGGCTTCCAAAACCACTTCAAGATCAGCTCTGGATCCAATGCGGACGACATACGAATTTTCATTTCCATCGTCTACGTGGGGTTTGGGGTTGGCTCCGCCCTCACATTCTTCGTCAACGACTTAATCGGCAGAATCTGGTCGTTTCGCCTCTACACCCTGATCTGGTGTATCGGCTCCACGCTCGCCATACTCTCTCCAAACGTCAAAGTCCTCTATGCCGCTCGCGTTATCCAAGGCCTTGGACTCGGGCCCCTTACTGTAAGTGGCCCGATCTCCATCGTCGAAATTGCCCCCGCGGAAATCCGCGGCCTTCTCGCCTCATGGTTCGTACTCATGATGAGCGTTGGACTGGTTGGGTCCGTCTTGTCCGCCTTAGGCGTCTATCTGCACGTCCCCGTCGGCAATCTTCAATTCCAGATCGTCTGGTTCGCACCTATGATCTTAATGGCCCTCTGCATGATAGCCACCTTCTTCATCAGCGAGTCCCCCCGCTGGCTCTTCCTCGTTCACCGACGCGAAGAAGCCATCGCCTCCCTAGTAAAACTACGCGGTTTATCAGCAGATCACCCCCGCGTCCAGCGCGAAATAAGCGATATCGAAGACGACATCGCCAGAACAGCTGAAGCAATCGGACAATCCAGCCTCTGGACCATCGCCAAAGAAACTTTTACCACCTCGTCCAACTTGCGGCGCGTCCAACAGAGCCTAATGTGCTACGCACTCGCCCAGCTCTCCGGAGCCAACCTGATCACTTCCTACTTCGTCCCGGTTCTGGAGATTGTAGGTGTGGGCGGTGACACAGCCCATTCCATATTCCTAAGCGGCATGTACGGCGTGTCCAAGTTCTTCTTCGTCTTGATCGCGACCTTCTTCTTCATTGATGCGCTCGGTCGTCGAAAGTCACTTTTTGTGGGTGCGGCCCTCCAGATGATAACGCATGTCTACCTTGCCATTTACGTGAGATATACACAGAAAGGCTCCGTCCCCGAAGCTGCGTCTAATGCTGCCATCGCTGCCCTTTTCATTCATGCTTTCGGGTATGGTGTTGGTGAGTCCACACCTCCCTCTTCCCTATGATACCCCTGGTTAGAGGATGCTGACGTTTAGTAGGCTTATTTATTCTCCCCTACATTTTCGGTGGCGAGCTATGGCCTAATCGCATCCGGTCTTTCGGGGGTGCTTTGAGCCAAGCCTTTCACTGGCTCTTTATTTACGGAATGCAGTATAGTATGCCCTCTATTCTGTCTAGTTTTGATCAATGGGGTGCGTTCCTGTTCTTTGCGGGGTGGTGCGCTATAGCGATTGTTTATACCTATTTGATGATTCCGGAGGTTGCGGGCCTAGGGGTTGAGGAGATAGACGAGTTGTTTAGGGGGCCGTGGTTCAATGCTCATAGGGGTAATAAACCGATGGTTGTTGAGGGACATCCTGGGGCTGGCGGGGAGAATCTGGATAAATTGTTGTAAGTGTATTGGCCTGGATGCTTTGTGTCAAGTGTGAAACTGATATGCGAGGGTATTTAGGACGAACGGACTTGAAGTCAAGGCAGCAGAAAGCACCGAGTGTTGACGAGACCACCGGCAGCATCTGCTGGAGAAGGTGGTTCCTTGACTTGGGTTGAATTTGATTAGTCTAGGAAGTATATAGCTCTGGAAATACGGATGATATTTGAACTATGGTTCAGGACACATCTCAGTTGAATCCCATTTTGAGTGTAGTACAATTTCTATGCAGTCTATTTACAGGTAAAACATAACAAAACACATCACAGCTCCGACAGATACCGATGGAGATTATTAATCGCCGCCGTCGCACTCGCCAGTTGCGCTCTCGAAGTCGCCGCCCCAATATGCGGTGTGCTAATGACATTCAGGTTCTCCCACAACCGTCCATATTTCTCCCGGCTCGGAGGCTCCTGCTCATGGCAATCCAATCCCGCCCCCCAGAGATGACCTTCAGAGAGCGCCTTAGTTAGATCCTCCTCATTAACAATCCCTCCTCTCGCAGCATTAATCAGAATCGCATCCGGCTTCATCGCCCGGATCCGCTCATAGTTGATCATATCCCTCGTATCCTTGGTCAAAGGCACATGGATAGACAGTATATCAGCTTGCTCAATAACCTCATCGATACTCCCCGCCCTCGTATGCGGAATATGTTCCCAAATCCCCGGTGGCATAAACGCATCATACGCAATAATATTCGCATAAAAACCCCCCCGGAAAATCTCCGCCAGTTCCCTGCCAATATTCCCCATTCCAATAATCCCAACCGTCTTCTGATAAAGTGTTAACCCGTTACAGCTCTCCTTTGGCACGGGCTTCACCATCTGCCGCGTCGTGATGGATCGGATCCCCCGCGCAACAGATAAGGCAAGTGTGACGACGAGTTCGGCCACATCGCGCGCGTTCGCGCCAGGGGTATTCAGGATCTTGATGTTGCGCTTTGCGCATGCGTCTTGGTCGATCTTGTCGATGCCGACGCCGTGTTTGCCGACTGCGACGAGGTTGGGACAGCTGGCGATGTCGGAGGCGGTTAGGCAGGAGCCCCGGATTAGGAGGGCGCGGGCGTTCTGGCGCCAGTGTCGGAAGGCTTCGTCTGAGGGTTGGATTACGTTGAAGAGGGTCTTTGCGTGCGCGATGGCAGCTGGGGGAAAGGTGTCGAGGACGTATATGGTTGGCTTGGCGCCTGGGAGGGGGCCGGTGTCGTCTCTGCTCGGGGACATGGTTGGTTGGGGGAGATGTGTAGGGATGTGTGAGGGGCGGAGGATAATCAAGATAGTTGTGATCAGTGGCATCATACATCATGGAGGGGTATGTGTGCTATATATCAATCTTGCCCTCCGGGCGCCCTCCGACGGGAATTGTCCGATGGCTGGCTGGGACGGTGTCCGGTCTCAGGCAATACAATAATTTATGGTAGGCGAGTTTGTCGGACAAAATCCTTGATCATGAGCTGCAGCGCTGGAGGGACAATTTCCGGTAATTGATCGATTACCTGTACATTCTTAGCCACGGGAGAACTTCTAAATCTGTTGTCTACCACTTACCGGGTCATCCAGCGACGCTTGCAATGCCCACAGGACTCTACGCAGGGTCTTGACAGAGGAAAATTTCCCTCCCAGAATGGTCAACAGAGCTGTGCACTTACCGATGAGATGGGTCTCTGCTGGTAGCCCCGGCAGAGATTGTGTTCGCCCAATGCAGATGCACGAGAGGCCCGCGGCGAAAATATCTAAGGCGTCGATGAAGGAGCCGGAAAATCCCTCTTGCTCGGAGGAAGCATACTCGGCATCGATATACTCTCTACAGCTATTTAATACATCCTGTGGAATAGTACGAGAGGCTCCGACCGCGTTTATTGGGGGTCTCCCGCCACCTCCCAGCTGGGCTAGATGGACGAAGGCGCGGCATGTCAGCTGTTTCATAATTCTCACCAGCGCCGGTTTAGGGATGATTGATTCCTTCAACGGGTTCGGAATGTCTCGCCAGTAGCAAATGTTGCCGTAGTGGTAAATGGGCTGTCGAGATGATGTGCCTCGGAGGTTGGATATGAGTCTGGCGTGCATGAGTACCTGGAACCGGAAGTCGACGCTATCTTCTGATAGATTGGACGGGTTCTTGAATTTGTTAGTGGATTGACATTTGGTTCTAGATTCCCAGAACTTACTCGAAGTGAAATGTCGTCATCTTCGATGCTGAACGGCCGGTCAAGGACAGAACTGATAGTGCTAAAGAGGGGTCAGTTATACCTACTTCCACAAATTGAGCAAGCCTACTAACCGGTCTACTATATAAAGGCTCCAGAAAATGTTTCTTCTCTGGTCCACTTGTGCCGCAGTTAAGCCGCTGTCTGGATGGGGCTCCTTGTGGAATCTGTAAGAGACGGATTTCTTCACCGCGATTCCGACCAGATGCCAGGCGGAGCCCCCCAGCGACGACCACACGGCGTAGGCTATCAACAGCAGCATACAGTGAAGGACCTTTATGCCGTCATTACACCCGATAATTTCAGAGAACCTTTGCATCGCTGCGCTGCGAAAGTTGCTAGAGACCAGCTCCACGCCTGGCTCCGGGGAGGCCAACGCCCCGATCGCTACTACCATGTACACATTAAAATCTCGGAAAGCAGCCCCGATACCTGTCGGTTGCCCTTGTTCGCTGTCGAAAAACGAGTCGAAATGTTGTTTCATCTCCGCCTCATCGAGGTACAGACAAAAGACCGCGATACGCTCAGAGAAACGATCCAGACAGTGCGTGGCAAACTCCCTCGTGAGCTTGGGTGTCTGCTCCATCATACTTGCAAATCTGTTCTTCTGCGATGAATTATGTAGGGATTGGGACGGGTCTTCCCCGGATATCGCGAGGGAGGCTTTCACCATGCTACTCATCGCCAGCTCCTGCGGGAACCCTCTGGCTTCATCGCGGGGTTCGGCCATCGCATTGCGGGACAGGAAACCAATCTCCCTCATCGCAGCTTGTACGGATGACTGTTCCGTGAGGCCAGTAGTCTCGGTTACCGATTCAGGTTGAGACCTTTCAGGACTTCTCCGTGTCACCTGTACCTGGATCCCGTCGCATTCATCACTCGCCAACCGGGCGCGTTGACGTCGAACCTGGCCATCTAGGTCATCAGCCTTTCTTTTGAGCGTTTCAATGTAGCTATTATCCTCTCTTAGCCTATTATTCACACACACTCAATACACTATAGATAAAAATGGAATTCTTCCTTACTTTGGAACTGCAGCATTCGAAAGCGCACTGCTCTTCTCAGCCGCAGACCCCAGTTGTACCTTCCTCGGATGACATGGCGACTGCGCCTCAACACAGGCCGTGCATACCGGACGCAGCCTATCGCACTATTCACTCCAATTAATCGTGGACCGTGGTCGGCCGGGACTGGAAAATATCCGGTGACTGACCTTTTGCTTCCGTTTCCAGCATCTTTCGCAAGCTTGGAGTCGCCGTTGGCTTCGCGGACTGGGTGATAGAGGTAGGGGAGGGGTCCGACGGATTTGTTCCATCCTGTCTGGCTAAGATTATCATGGCGACATGCAGGGGTTAGAGTGTTGTTGAGTATATGGGAGGCTTGGGGATATTCGTCCGACCCCAAGCTGTGGCTCGGTTCTCCCAGCTCTCCTGCTAAGCGGGGGGAGCGTATTGTCGGTATCGTTGTCGAAATGGGTGGGTCTTCGGATAATGTCCGTTGCCACTTTGCAGCTAAATCCCTCGGTCAATGGGGGGTTTTTGTGTAAATTACGGCGTAACACTTCTGTATTCCAATTTCAGGTCGGTGTTTCTGTGGGAAATGGAAAATTTCCCCTCAAAAATATGGGATATGGGGATTCGGTTGTCTGGGCTTAAACGGTCGGAAGCCCCGTAACCACTATTCTCTATTTTCCAACTGATGGATATTGAAGCAGGATAGGAAAAATCGCAGCTAGATTGGGCTAGAATTCAATGACGGACTTTCGACACTTGAAGTCGGAATTTGAATGAGGAAGCTCCGTCGACTCGATCCGCCATGGATGAAGGCAATATCCACCTCCCCAGGCTCCCAGCGTGCCAGCTTTGCTACACCCGGAAAGCCAAGGTAGCCCCCCGCACGGATAGAATGATGTAGCTCTTCTTATAGTATGTTATTGATGAGACGCATTTTTAGTGCGACAATGCCCGCCCCAAATGCACGCCGTGCACACGAGGTGGCCACGACTGTTTGACTGTCAGCGTGGATGGGACTGACCCCGTTCCAAGAGAGTATGCATCCCGCTAATTCTTATACCTTTTGCCTCAACTTTTCTGACGACCGCAATAGGTATATATACGAGCTCGAAGAAAGGGTCAACAAACTACAGGGAGACTTGACCGTCGCCCAATCTCCAGCCCATCAGGCGCAGTCCCCAACGCGGCCCTTTTCCGAAGCGCCAGAGCCGGCGCGGTTGGAGCATGAGCACCAGGAGGAAACCCAGGGAGATTCCCACGTTGTAACAAAGGATGATATGTCGCCGAATATCACAGAGGGGGCGGGTATCAGGTACCTCCTCCTTCGTCCGATCTACATTAATATCCATGGCTAACGATATACTAGTTTCATGAGCCTACTCTTCACCGGTTCGAGATGGGGAGAGCAGAACCGGAAACTCCTCCACAACCTATCAAAAACTACTACGATCCTCGAAACTGCAGTTCGGCCTAACCCTTGGCCATCGGCAGATGAGGCTCTCGTGGTGTTTAACAGCTAGTAAGATGCCCCGTTTCTCCATAACCTGCTTAACTTCTAGGAGTATGGCATTAAGACACACTAGCCTAGATGCATCCCATGTGCAAAATCCGTTCTTGCTGCGCCAGTACGTCGAGCGACTCTACAGCGTTGTGTTCTCGTCGGAGCCTGGTCATGAGAGACCGTCAGCAGAGATATCGAACCATGACCTATTTCGAACATTCATGATCCTTGCAGTGGGGTCAGTTGCGCTATACCGATCGGGGAAGCATAAGAGCCATCCATACGGCTATTTCCTGAGTGCCATGAACCACCTAGAACCGAATCTATTGTCCAGAGGTTTAGACTCGATCCAGGATCTCTTGCTGGTCGGGAGATTTGGGATCTACTGCCACATCGGTTTGTTTATCCGACATTCAGCAACTAGGGGATACTAAGAGCTAACAACATACGACCAGGGACATCCATATGGGAGATCAATCAGCTGTGCACCCGAATGTGCATCGAGCAGGGCCTTCATAGAAATCGTCCATGCACACCCGCTGGCACGACCCTTTTAGAGGCACAACTCCACCGGAGAGTCTTCTGGCAATGCTACATGATGGACCGCTACAGCTCCGTCATGCTGGATCGCCCCCCAGCAATTGCAGACAAGGACATCCAGATCGGATTTCCAGCAGACGCAAACGACGACGAGATCGACGCTGCCGGAACCGCCGGAACCTTCACGGATCTCGACACTTTTTCCCAGACAATAGCACTCCAGCATGATCCCCTGCGATCCACCACCGAAATGTCCGTATTCCTCATGTGTCTGCGGCTCCGCAAGATCACATCCAAGATCCACACCCGGTTCCAGCAGAAGGCCCACCCAGTCAGCGGATACCAGATGCCACCCGGAGAATCCGTCGCAAGCAGTGGGATGATCTACGAAGACTTAGACGAGTTACTCATGGAGCTAGAGCAGTGGCGCCAGACGACCCCTATTTTCCAGAACCCGAAGTGTCTATACGAATCGCAGGAGTGGCATGACCTGCTGCTCATGAGAGAAAGATTACTTCTGGTGCGCAAGGCTATCGATCTAGTTCCGAAGCGGAATCATATCCCCCCACAGAATCTGCTTTCCCTCTGTCTTGAATATGCCGTCGGAACGGTCATGACGTTTTGTGGCTTGTTCGAGCAGGGCAAGGTCACGTTTACCCGTAGCTACTTCCAAACCTTGTTTACGGCGGGGTTGTCGGTCATGTTCTGTATTTCTGTGCTGGGCGATCTCGATGCCCAGGCCATTCTAAATGCAATGGACGCGGTAGAGAACGGGGACAGGACACTGAAGCGAATGGTGAGAGAACTGCCGGATGCGATCCATTATGTTGCGGTCTACGAGGCGTTGAGGGTGGATATCCTATCGAAGATGAAGCATGTTCAACGTAATAATAAAGGGCCTCCTCTGCCATCGGAGCAGCGGTGGGGTACTGGTGTTCAATATCTTGCAGGAGGGAATGAATTATTAAACCAGCCCCCGTTCGATGTAAACGACGCCGAAATGGGGGCAATTCCAGAGCCAACTCCACAATTCAACACCAACTGGCCGCTGCCCACCCCCGATAACTCGGAGAATGAACCGTTGCTTAATGGATCGGCAATCGACACCTCCCTGCTCTCGTGGGATATCTTCGGAGACAACATTTTCTGGAGCATGGAGTCCGGAATGCTGGGCGAATACGTCTATGGCGACCCCAACGCCACTTCTCTCCTCGAGCAAAGCCTATAGTTGAACCATAATACAAAACTCATATTTTTTTAACTTCTAATTAATCTATAACTTCTGTAACCGCTCACTAATCTTCGCATAATTCTTACTCATCGTCTTCAACCCCGCCTGAATCATCCCCGCATCCTGCCCACTCAACGACCACGTCGCCCCCATCGCAAACCACTTCTCCAAAATATCCAACCTCCCCCCAATGCCCCCAATCCCCACCGGCTTGCCCACCTTATTCGCCGCCTGAATCACCCTCGTCACCGCATCCTGATACAACGGATCATCATACTTCCCCGGAATGCCCAAATCCGTACACAAGTCATTCGACCCCACAAGCACACCATCCACCCCTTCCACTGAAAAGATCTCCTCCGCAATCTCCACCGCCTCCGGGGTCTCAATCATCGGAATCAACATCGTCTCCCTATTAAGGATCTCATTCTGCACCAACGTAGGCACATGCGCGAAATTCAACGCGGCCTGGTTATTCGTACACCCGCGCGACCCAAGTGGCGCAAACTTCGCATGCTTAACTAACTCCCGCACCTCCTGCACGCTTTCAATATGCGGGACCACGACGGCGGAAGCCCCAGCGTCCAGAATCCGGCTGATGTGCCAATGGGATTTGGAGGGGGCGCGGACAACGGGGGACACGCCGGCGTAGTTGCATGCGAGAATTAGTTGGGCGACGGTGCGCATGTCCAGTGCGGAGTGCTCCATGTCAATGAACATGGCGTGGATGCCGGCCATTTTGCACATCATGGGGATTTCATTGCCCGTGACGAATTTTATGGACATGAGGGGGGTGATTTGGCCGGCGAGGATGCGGGTGCGGAACGGGTTGGAGAGGGTGGGGGCTGCTGCGATGGAGCCCATTTTGTTGATATGTAGATGTCAAAGTCAGAGAGTTAGAAACTTGTCAGATGAAAGATGGGGTTAATTGATTGGAACTAACTTGGCAAATGCCTGCATTTAAATATTAATGTTCCCTATTCAGTGACTCACGAATGTTGCATCTCTATCCGGCTGGCTGTCCGGACAATTCCCGACCGGTACTTTGTATGGAAATCTTCCACCTCTCATCGTCGGAAAATGTCCATGAAGACGGACGCGTCCGATTATACGACTAATGATTCCAGTATTATTTGAATTTTAAATAATATAATATGGATCACGATTATAGAATATTTCAGCCTACCATTACGTAGTAAGGTGCGCTGGAATCAGACCAAAAATCCTCTCGCAGAGTAAGATACAATGAACTTTGTATGCTGGTTAAAAATCCACTTCTCCGTTGCGATGCGCGTCCGCTTCCCCCAGAGCAGAGCCGGAACCAAGAGCAGAGAAAACGCAGCCATCAAGGAACCGAAAACCCTGAATGGCACCGCCGGGCCAGCCTTAGTGACCCAGTCCCCGACAAAGAAAGTCCAGCAAAAGCTAATGATGGCCCTAAGTGTCGCGATCGCGACGAAGGAGTCTGGTGCTATACGACCGTAGGCTTCGATGACCTATCGCTGGTCAGTGCCCATTCACCGCTCAAGATAGGGTATATAGATGGAATAAGCGCACGGAGCATACATAATTGAACCCAGTGGACGGAACAAGCATCAACCCAAAACACAACATGCCCATTCCCACCTCCATTCCAATCCACATCCTAAGCGATGGATTATCGGCACAGAACCCGAATGTCCAGAGACCGGTTGTGGCGAGAAACAGCCCAGGAATTGCAAGTGGGAAGCGGATCTCAGCCTCGATGTATGCGTTAGTAGAACTTGCACTCTGCCAAGCGATCACACGATCAGAGAAGATAGCAGCCACGATGAACCTGAGGATGACACCCACAATTCCACCCACGTTGATACAACCGGCATTCACGCCCCAGAGGTAAGGAGGCGAAGCCATGATGACAGGGCTCACGGTTGAAACGGCGACAACTCCCCCTACCAGGCCAGCATACCAGAACATCACCAGCCAAACTCCGGAGAGACGGAGAGCCAGGAAGGGTCCAGCGAGTTGCTTCGTGAATCCGGGGCGGTAGAGACCGATAGAGAGGGATTTTAGGTATGAGAATTCTCCGGGATTAGGTGGGTTTGGGGGGAGATTCTCGATTTCCTGGACTGATTGAACTTTCTCAATGCCTACCGGGGGTTCATTTCTCTCGCTGGGTTGGGGGTCGTCTCTATTGAACAGCGTTTCCGGTTGAAAGAAGAAGCAGGCAATAAACAGACCACCGGATAGGATCGCATTTGTCCAATTTACCCATGGTATCCCTGGATTTCCTGCAATGTATCCGCCCACCAACCCACCAACCAAGGGCCCCAAGGCAAGAATAACCGTGTAAAGCCCCTCAGAATAGTCAACAATAAGCACTAAATGATTGTAAAAACACGGGACCGTTACCATAGCCCGTCCCCGCTGAGAAGTGAAGAAAATCTCCCCAACGACACTGGGAGCAACTAGATTGCAAAAATCAGACTTCTTTTTGTTCTTCCTCTGGCAGTTAGCTTACCCGTATCCACTGGGGCTCCCGCAAGGCCTATAAATAGACGTGCTGTGAGGAGGCTATAGAAACTCTTTGCCCTCACAGCCCAAATCGAGAATACGGTGTGCAGGAGTGTACAGAGAAGGATCACCAGTCGCCGTCCAACCATGTTGGCCAGAGGAACCCAGAGAAGATTCCCCACACCAAGCATGAGTACGTTAACCGAGACAAGCTTGGTCAAATCCCCTATGGACACCGGCAAACTAAAGGCAAGAGGGGATGCCAGGAGTGGGAAGGCACTTGCTATAGATGCGGAAGTGAAATTGGCGAGGAATCCATACACCGACATACATAGAAGGGATTTTATTTTTCGCTCGAGCGGCCAGTTCAAGGGATCCATGGGGTCGGAAGAGGGCTGGGGGTACTGCAGTGGCTTTCCATCTTGTAGGGGTCGGACATAATCTACAGTCAAGGGATTAAACATTACCATTGACAGAATGATGGTGTAGGGATTGAAGGAATAGGGAGTAACATAGACCAACCAGTTGTTCGGATAGTCCCAAAAGGCCGGGCTACCCTCACTTCATCTTTCGACAGGGAAAATGCGGCTTTGAAACTGGCCATCTTGGATCCAGGCCTTGGGAAAATGCTGGTGCCGCTGCTCTTGGTTGTACCGGAAGGTACCGCGAAAAGGAACTTATCCCCTTTTATATCGGTTCATACGTCAACGCTGTGATTAAGGAGACGTTCCCTCTTTATCCGACTATTATCTCTACGTTACCGCGGATGGTTATGGATATTTTTCATATAGGGGATGTGACGGTACCGGCGGGCACGGTGGTGGGGATGCAGAATTATGTGCATCATCGGGATGCGAGTGTCTTTCCGCATCCTGAGGCGTTTAGACCGGAGAGGTGGCCGGAGAGGTGGCTGGAGAGGTGGCTGGAGAGCACGAAGGAGATGGAGCTTTCGCTGACGCCGTTTAGTCTGGGGAGACAGAACTGTATTGGGTAAAATCTGGCATGGGAGGAACTGTATCTTGCTGTTGATGCGGTGATGCGGGGAGGGTTCACTTTAAGGGTGGGCAAGGAGATGAAGAGCGGGGATATGCAGATGGAGGATAGATTTAATATTGCACCTAGGGGGACGAAGCTTATGCTTGAGTTTATTCGGTTTGAATACCTGTCTTTAACATGAGGAAGTAGCGAACAATAAATTCAGCTTTGTGATGAATAAATGATTGCTACTCAAAACGAGTGTACACGCTGGGATCTCCCATCGCAGAGACTATCCACAATCGTCTGGGTTGACGACCCCTAGCTAAAGCGCCACACAACCACACATACTACGTGATGCAAACCCTCCTCCAAGGTACACTGCTAATCTAGCTAGGTAGCATATCTCCAGGTAGTCACGTCCCCACTAGTCTCCTCCGCCCGATCCAACGCTTTGTTTTTCCTAATACACCACCACCGAGCAATCACACAAAAGATGACAGTCAGCCCACATCCGGCAATAATAACACCTCCACCCGTTTCATAGCGCGGCTCCTGCGACGTGAGAAAGAAATACGGGGTAAACCAATGCGACACGGAAGACACGCAGTTTGCAATTGCCACCAGGGCAGCTCGTTTCGTCCGAGGGCGTGGGACAACGGTCGTTTCCCAGGATATTTGGATCTATGTCATTGTAAGCATATGTTCAGGCTCTAGTATGGAAAAATAGGTAGAGCTTTCATACGTTTAGACCGACAAATGGTCCCGTGCAGAGGAGAATCAAGCTAAAATAGCGAGGGCCCATCTCTAGTGTCGAGATCATGATGACCGCCCCAGCCAGAGTGACTAGAATTGGACCGACGATATGCCAGCAATGCTCTAACATTCGCCCAGAAGACCAGGAAACAACCAGCGTCACAATATAGGCAATTACGTATGGTGGGGCCTGGACGAGGTATGTCTGGACTTCGGTGAAGTTGAGAGTCGCAACGATCTGTCCAGGTTAGTCTATCCTGTCTCAATACACACGAGAATGAAAATATGAGCCACCCTACCGATGGAAAGAAATCCTTGAACGATTGCGCAATAATCAACGAAAAGTGGATACCTGCAAACATCCAGGTAAAAGGATCCCTAACAGCAAGCCAAACACCCTCCCAAGGACCCCCCTCGTCGTCTTCCGCAACACCTCCCGCAGAGATGAACTGGCGGTACTGCGCCATCGCAGCCTCCTCCTCCGTAAACCAGTTCCGCCCCGTATTATTCGGGAAATTTGGAATAAACCAGAACGCCACAACCGCGACCAAAATACTAACTATCCCCTCCAGGAGAATAAACCATTGCCAGGCATGCAGCTTCGCAATCCCATCCATATTAGTCAAGATAGCAGCAGCCAGGAGGCCCGAAAAGACATTCGAGATAATATTACCCGCATGCCAGATCCCCATACGCAATGGCGACTCCTGTTTCGTGTACCAGGACGACGTCATCAGAGACACGGCGGGGATGAAGGGGCCCTCAGCCACGCCGACCAGGAATCGGCAGAGACAGAACGCCCATGCGGATTTCATGGCGGGCATACAGATCGTAACTGCGGACCAGACTAGCATAATACATGGGAATAGGATACTCGGTTTCCCTTTTGCGATATACACGTTTGCTGGGACCTGGGAGATGATGTACCCGACGTAGAAGAGCGAAATGCCCGCCGACCACTCGGTGTCGGACATGTGGAGATCGCTCTGCATACCGGCTAGTCGAGCGTTCGATACATTGATTCGATCGAGGTAGCTAAATGCCCTCCGTCAGTAATTACTCCCTCTATCCAGTATGCCAGGGATAGGCCCACCTCATAAGCAACATCATCGTCACACACGGCAGGAAGTACCAATCCAACTTCCGCAGGACGGTCTTATTCAACCCCTCCAATTCCTCAGGAGTCTTCCCCTGAAGAACAGGGAAGAGAGCCAGCGACTGCTCCGCATAGGAAACATCCTCAACAGTCTCTAGCTCGGGTTTCGCCACGTCGTCGACGGATTTTGTGGAGTGAGGCGCCATTGTCAATGGGACGGTAACATCCAACTGCCCAGTTTTGAACACGGCACCTCAGTCCATTTTATATGGTTTCCTAGTTGATACCACTAACACCCCCGCGAGGTGGTCTGAGAGGAGAATTGAAAGAATCCGGGGTGGCTGTGAGGAGATTCGACCTCCACGCTAGGTACCCCGGGCTGGGCCCGCCTTGGCAAGCGGCCTATCGGACACTGTCCGGCAGACGGACCTTTCTCCAACATCCAGGAGAGTTAGAGGCGCTTTAGTGACTTTAAACTGAATCTGGGGTCTTGGTATTGTGGAGAAATTCATCGGGGGATGGAGCTGGGGTATATGTCCGATTGGAATGGGGTGGAAGGTTGAATGCTCTTCTTGGCACGATCCCCTTGGTTGTTCGGAAGAGCCCATCCACCATATTTAACTAGATAAGAAATAAGTCGTGGAGCTCTTCACAAGCTCGGTCACTGCATTTAATAATTGATGCCGAATTAATTGGGATCGATCTCAAATATATTCCCTTTACAACATCAATCCCCAACAACTCAAAATAGGAGTCCCACCAGACCAACGACAACTAGGGAAGTTGTGATCGTGATTCCAAAATCTCCCCTCATGTTCAGCGCATCATTTCCCCCAGTGTCATCTTCACCCTCCCCGGTGTTATCTTCACCTTCCCCAGTAGAATCTCCATTCGGTGTATCACCCTCCCCAGACCCCTCAGTGTTATCCGGGGCCACATAGCGAGATACACAAGTAGTGTTTCTAAGCGGTGGCAAGGTATCGTACTCCTCCATGAACTTATCACAGTCAAAGGGCAAATCCGTGTCGACGCGCAACGTTTTCCAACCCAGTAAATGTAGTTTAACGCTAGACATCCAGGATATTAATACAAAAGAGGATAGTGGATAGTGGTTGTGGATATCAGACAGTACCTTTCAATCTTCCCGACCAATTCTATCGTGTCCGCGCTCTGGAGTGGGATGTCGATGGCCAGGGGATTGCCTGCCGCAATTATCGTCAGGTTACCCTCGATATCTTTCAAAGAGGGGAGAGATAGCCTAGGCAGTGGAGGCGTTAGTTTATGTTATCCCGAGCGCGATCGGACAAAACAGACGAGGTGAAATTGCCCTCGAAGGCAATGTTCCCATTAACGGAGGCGAGCTTGGGTAGGTCGAGTGACACGGGTTCCCCCCATACACTAAAGTTTGAACCATAAGTGCCGTATACAGTCCGCCACGAATCGGTAAGGGTGGTGAGTTCGGGAAGTGAAATACTATAGAGATAAGCTGTCAGTGTTCGGTTTCTGTACGGGATACTGGCGGAAGGGCTTGCCGGTGTACCTTGAAACTTTCCCATCGATGTAAATATTAGAAGACGAATTAAGAACCGGGAAGGAGATATTCATGTTGGTCTCGGCCGGCACGGTGGGGCGTCGGTTAGTTACAGTCATCTCGCTAGTGATGGTGTGCAGTTCAGGGAACGTCACGCTGGGATCAAACTTTGTTAATACTAGGACGTGGGCACGGTGGAACAGGGACTATTTACTCGGTAAAATTTCCCTTCAGATTGAAGAATGCGGTCTCCACAAGGGCGGGGAAATGAAGGACATCTAGGTGCGAACTGATGTCTAGGCTGATGGACCCGGTGTTAGCCAATTTCGGGACCGAGAATTCTTCCAAGTCGTCTAGTATTAAAGATAAAGACTCCGCATGCTCAAGATCGGGCATCTCGAATGAGGGTATAGTTAACGCCTGACCGAACCCTCCTACCAGACGGGAGGCGTTGATAATGCGGGGAAGAACGAAGGGGCCATCGAAATTCTTCGAAATCCCAAAACTCGAGTAGAGGATCGTGCACTCATTTTCAAGGGCATCAAGATCTTCCTGTGTGTTTATCTCCTCAGTGCGCACCCCGAATTCGCTTCCACACACTTCAGGTTGGGCTGTGGCACCTGTAAGAAAGGTTTAGCATTTCTTCGCAAGGAAACGGGGCGATCAAAATACCTATTGGTACCAGGCTGAGGGCCAGCAGGGATAGCCACATCGTGTCACAACAAAGGCGAAAACAATTGCCCAGCTTCAACAAGTGGGGCCTGAGGCTCTTTAAGTAGTATTACTTTTTCCTCATTTTAGATTCCATTTCTTGGCATGCTGGGCGCGGACTCCAACCCCGGGCGTTGGTAAGGCTGGCCCTGTCTGGCTGTATTCCCTGGAAGGATCGGGAATGGTTATGTCTCAGCCAAGACTATACATAATTCCCTCTTCGGACGTTATATGATATCCGGCAAATTAGTTCCTGTCAACCAAATCCCACCCCTGCAGTAACTCATCTCGTCACACATCCTAGGTTTAGGGGGGGGTAGGAGCTTTCGTGGATCCAACTTGGAAGCTTAGGCAACGAACCCAACGCGGAGACATGACGGTGACCCCCCAGTCTTGGCGGTCTTTTGACGTTCTGCAGCCCTCTTGCTCGTCACCCTGCTGCAGGGTCGGCGAACAATTATTTTCCGGGTCACTGTCCCTGGCAAGGCGTCCCAGAGTACTCACCACCTAACCCTAATAGGCCAGAGCAATAACGAGACAGCAGTATGATTGGTCCCCTCACCGGAGGCCATATCCGTTGCAATCTGTGGGGTATAATTCACCACCGCTCCGGCTTATCATTGGCCTGCTGACGCTGCATTTCCTCAAGTTTCTGCTGCATTACACCGCATTCGAGGGGAATTTTGTAGAGTTTGTTCTGTTTGTCTTGTTTGTGCCTTTGCATCGCAGGCAAAGTATTTGTTAACCTGCGATATGTGATCATTTACAACCGTCAATGACCAATTTGGTGGTGTGATGATCTCGTTGACAGAGTGGTAACGCTGGCCATCCCACGGTCTACAGCGCTGAATAGCAAGAAGATTTAGCAAATGGCTCCGCAAAGGGGTTGAGACATTTATTTAAAAAGTGTTCGGGGAAGTACCCAACCAGAATATATATCCGCATTGGCATGCAAAATAGGGAGAACTCAACAAGGTACAAGGACTAAATTGGATGCCATATTAAGAATAAAACTAGAATTGGTACCCGATCGAGTTGTCAACACCTTGACTGACGCTTTGTGTGAGACATGACTACCTAAGTCCCAGGGTACGGATGAGTTCTCCTCGGGATCGTCGCGCTCACTCCCCGATACCAAATATCATCCATCTTCGACGCACTAACCGACCGTGGCACCATCTTGATCCCCCCTGGAGTCCCCTGATGCGTCCCCGTTTTCACCTGCAATCTCCCATTATTATAATACAAGTTGCCGTCCTGGAGATAGAGCGTTATATCCCCGAATCGCGTGTTATGCAGGGTGGATTGGTAAATCTGTCGCGCGATATACTGCCAAGTCATCCCGTTTTCGTAGCCTTGTTTGTGCACGTAGATGGCCATGACTGTGGTGCTTTCCCCCTGCACGCTAGAGATTAGGATATCGTCTCATAGGGAGGCAAAGCGTGTGAGTTCTTACTTTTGCTCTTTGCTTGTTTTCCTGTATCTGGAGGTTGATCCAGGTGATTCGACCTTGGGTGCCTGGTAAGGGTCCGGGTCGTGTGAATTCACCCTGTTTATCGACGCGCCACGCAGATCCTCTGGGGTTGTGGAGGGTTCCGGCTTGTCCTGCCAGCTGGAGGTTCAGTTCCAGCAGCTCTTGTGTCCAGGCGCTAAATGTTGCCAGTTGACTGGGATTATATTGTCGGATGGTTGTGTCTGTCTGCCATGGATAAGCCATTTTGAAAGACGAGAATTCTCTCCTGTGGTTGACTGCCACCAATAACGTGAAACTCCAAGGTTTTTCGTACAAATTTATTAAAGTGGGATATCAACTCATCTTTTGATGAGGGTGGTCCAGACGGATTATTTATCTCCCAACATAAGAGCCTCTCGCGCTGCAGCCTCATAGAGAGAGCGGGGTAACTCTTGGTGCTGTGATGTGCTCATTTGGTGCTGACAGGAAAAATATTACTAGCCAATTGGGGGTTATTAGGAAGCGTGAGGCTGAGAGCTGAACAAGGTCTGTGGCCTTCATAGAAGGGAGATAGCATTAGCCGGCCCATATCGGGAATAGCAACGGCCGGGTAAATTGAAATTTATCTACGTTAACACCAAATTTTAAGAAGAAGGTATGGGAGGTATAAGAATAGAGCGTTTACGGGTCATGGTCAAATCCCGCGGCGGATTCAAACATAAGTCCAATACGATTTCCTTTCAAGGGGCCTCGAATTCTGAGAAATTACCCGTCCCATGCATGTTAACATACCAAAGTGGAAAAAATGAGTGGATGTGAACCCCCCATCGCCATTCCCAGTACGAGAAGGACCCCCAACATATGGCTCAACATGTTGACCATTCTTATCATGGGAGCTATTGGGAGAAATGAGCGATTCTGGCACCGGGCAATGTCTCCGGAAAACTGGTTCAGTCTTGGCGCACCTGGTTGAGCAAGGGATAATTGCGGCGTTTTGTTTGGAGAAAGCCACTGCACTCACACAGCCTGATCGGTCCCTTTTCTTGGCCAAAATTGGTTTTGATTGGTTATATTGTTTGCCCCAGCAGATAAACCGTAGGCGGACTTTTGTGATTCGCGAACGAAGAAGCTCTGGGAAGCGGCGCAGGTGCGACCGGGCAAAACGGTACAAGCTCCCTCCATTTCAATCTCAGCGGCTTGGCAATATTCGGGATTTGGTCATGGTCTAGCTCCGATGGAAGGCGATTGTCGGGAGCTTGTTAACCTAGCTATCCATTCTGCAGGTGTCACAGAAAGGAATCTATCTAACCTCATTGTGAGCCTGGGGTAGAAATAACCATGCATAACGGCCATAACAAGAGAACCTGCAGAGCCCAGAAATTTATTTGGGAGCGTCGACACGAGTTGATGCATATGTCGGACGTTAAATTCCCTGGTTATATAGTGGTTTCATAACCAAGAGAGAATGGAACATGGCATATCCAATGGGATAAGACTTTTGGGTCGGTTGTTATTTCCAACGCTGACATGATGTCAGAAAGTCAACGTTCGATTTTCCGCTTCGCTTGAATTAGATTCGCGAAGCAAAAAGCCGACCGTTGTGCGCGTTAGAAGATACCCCAGCCCAGTGTCTTCATCCGCAGCCTCGGGTACAGCTAAATGGCAGGGGGCAGGTTCTGTGTGGAGAATTGAAACAAGCTATATTTCTTGTCCGCAGCACCTGCCAAAATTATCTCCTAATTGCCACGGGCCTTGAGGCGATGAAGCGGCCGTGCGGGTGGGATCAACGAGCTCCCAGTGTGACGGTGTATTAGGGACCAACATTTCTCCTGAAGCTCACTTGCTCGAAAGGGTTTCAGGCCACCCATGGTTGTGGGATTCAGGGTCCACCAGGGGCATAACGAAAAGAAAAAGGAAACGTCGCACGTGAGCCAGAAGTAAAGACAGGAAGAATATGATTTGCTAATCATGACTCCACCGATCGCACAGTTGAACCGAATCGAGAAATAAACTCAGCCGCAACAGCTGGTTGGCGATCATTGAGTGGCTGACAATGGCTGTGATGCTCAGCCATGTTACCGCCGAGCCCTTGGCAGCTTGGCTGATGCCATTTCCCGTCGATCACCACGTCCGCTGCGGATTCTACCCAAGGCATCCGTTGGGCTTGGTATTGGCCTGATGGGATATAAGGCCCTTGCTTCCTGTTGCTCATCATGTCTTACATCTCTGCATTCAGCCTCGTCTCACCATAACTACTTTACTACAAGTACTCGAAAGCCAATAACACAACCACCAAGCATCGCATCCTTCACAATGTCTTCCACAACATTCAGAGACGATAGCCACGGCCTTCTCATCGGCCTTCGCGTCTTCCTTTTCATCAGCTCCCTCCCCATCATTGGCGGTATGGCGTGGACTATCGCAGCACATGGCGGTCACTCCGACCCGGATGTTGGTGGTGCCGTAAACAGTCTCCTGCTGGCCGGGGTACGTATCTCTGCGACCCAAAATATTCCCCTATTTCCTGCATTTCATACAACTCTAACATTTACTGGTATTTCTAGTCCTCGTTCACATGTCTTTGGGCGGCCGTTGCCCTCGTCGTGCGGGGTATCTTCCGCACCCCCATCCACCCGGGCATCTATGTCGCCTTCGACTTGATTGCCTTCCTGCTTCTCACCATCACCGCCGCCTGGGTGTTCGCCCTTTCCGCTCCTTTTGAGAGAATCGACAAATATAACACTGACGAGCACAATACTCTGCTCAAGGTTGAATATTTCGCCTGTGTCTTGGCTTTCGTTGACAGGTGAGTGATCATTAAATTCGTGAAAAAATAGCCATAGTTACTAACGGATGGGTCTTGTAGTGCCGTTAATCTCTTCCTCTTTGTCTGGGCCTGTTGGGCCACTGACAAGCGACGTAAAGAACCCAAGGGGCTCACCGTGTCCAAGGCTTAAGCTAAAAGCCAATATTCCACCGAACAACTTCAACGAGGAGATGCGACGATATTTTTAATGTCGAGGGGGCGCCTTTCACGACTTTCCTTCGAATCGCACGTTTAGCCTAACCCGGGATTGATGGACAATCATCGGGTATAATACTTAATACTTAATCTTTTTTTGTGTTTGTATCAGATGTTTGGTTTAATGAGGAGGGGTATTCGTTTATAGAAAGAGTATACAATGGATACTCGACGTGTGACATGGGACATGATAGATCGATACACTTTTGCAATAATATCACGAGATAATACAAATCAACTATAATAGTATCACACTTGGCCTAGATTGTAAGAGAGCTATCTTCAGGCACGTAACACAAAGCAATAACAGGATGATTCGACATCAGTTGGAACCAAAATCTAGCACTCGGAAGTCGAACCCCTGCCTACGTCATTCTGGGGACCTTCCTCAGCAATATGGTTATTTCCAGGAATATTTCGCACGTGCAATAGTAAGAGCATAACCGCCTCTTCTCCCAGCACGAGAAGCGAAGAACTTGAAGGTGCCATCAACATGGATATGAAGCGAACCAACGCGGGTCCCTTTATGGGTTTGTAGCCCAGCTGTTATAACAGTTTGTTTCTCACTCCTATCTCGGGATGATGAATGGGCCTTAGACCCCCTATACCAAGATTTAATAAATCGTTTTGTAGAGGCATACCACACATACTGGATATGTGCAATGACTATACGCGGGTCCTGGCCATGCTGTCAGCAAAGTAGTTTTTTTTTTTCCCTTTTGTTTTTCCGATTTATTCACTTGTCACACGTACGGCTTTCTTAACTGCGTCGCAAATTGCGCGTGTTGCTGTACACTACTCAGGGCCTTGCGACCCGTTTCTTACTGTGATTTCTGCGATCTGGGTGCCGGTGTATTGGAGCAAGAGTTCGCAGGCGCTACAGCTGCAACGCATGGTGGAGCTGGATGACCGAGGAGTAAGGGGTTTGTTTAAGTCAGGAAACCCCAGGGGTGTTTCATGAGATGTCATTTGGGACTAGGAATGCGAAGAATGGAATAGACTTGGAGGACAGGAACCAGACCGGTTGAGATCATGAAGAATATTGGGAAGGTGCAAATGGCTTGGTAGCAACTCGACAGGCATCTCCGCGCTCAATCTAATATTCCAGGCACCAACCGGAAAGCAACAAGCGAATCATGCGTCATCTTGGACGACCACATAAAGTTTACGCGGAGATATTCGGCATATTCACCATAAATCACCCGTCATCATGTTCTGGGCACCGGATGTTTGACGGCCAAATGATGGATATAGCAATAAGTACCGACCCGCCCCACACCCCACGCATGTACTGAATTCTCAATAAGACCTCTAGTCCGTACCCCTTTTGATATAAATTATGACGAGGCTCAAACCGACTGAAATACTTTGGTAGGTACGAAGTGCCGATCGAGGCTGCGAGGCTGGTTGCCCAAGATAGAGAAGACAATCGCAAATTTGAGTGGGAAATACCAATTATGGGGAGTCTAATCACCCTACGCACCTTCCCCGCGGTAGTCGTTCTACGATGTGTTTCCCACTTTTCTTCTCAGTTCTTAGTACATTGGGAGATTGATGTAACGAGAGTATCGGGGTGGCTCGGCGATTCTTCGGAACCCATGCTCAAGAGCGCCAAGTCCATTAATCAGCATCTGGCTGACCAATGGGCTGCGGTCCTTTTCGGATTTACTTTATTCCCGCAAGGGTAGCCTGTTCCATCTGCCAATCGCATCGCCCGCTCCGATTGCGACTTGATGTTTGGAAGCATCAAAACACGCACCATCAAAGTGTTTTACAAACTAATTAAGGAGTCATCGATCGTACGAGCATGTAATTTCCCGCATCTCTGGACGAGTTAATCTAATCTTAAACGAAAACCCGAGTTTCCACTTGCCCATGGTTGAAAATTGGAGATGTGGTCAGCAGGAGTGCGCTCTTAAGCCTGGGTACTTTTTGGATGCCTTGACCTCCTACTTTTTTTTCTTGGCGAATGAGCTTAGCGCTTGCTGGGGCTCAAACTCCAGGCCTAGGCTGTCAAATGCAGGGCACTGTGCCACTGGTCCGGTTTCCGAGGAGCAGCGGTGTTACTGTCCCGTATCCAGCACGGAGAATGCGGGGGAAATTATGGAAGGGAGATTTGGGGGTACGAACCCCAGCATTAAATTCTGGTTGGATGTGTCCTTACTTTTAATTCAACTCGGCAGGTTAACTTCTCGAGTGCCTATTACTTATATGCCACTCAAGCTGCTTGAGATTTTGCACATGAGACCCATTGATTTCTTGCGGCTCCGCCTTAGTCCACAGCTGCACTATCGAATTATGGCACCCTCGCTGCGATATCTGTTGCTCAGCGCGCTCCTTCTCCCCGGTGGGTGGGCACAGAGACACCCAAGCCCCAATTACAAAGCCCAAACCATCGAGGCTGACTTCATCTTCCCACGAAATGAAACCTACGCGCCTCTCGACCGTTTCCCAATCGTATGGGGACTACAAAACGCACCAGCAGCCTGGCCGATGGGATTCATCCTGGGCTGGGACCTGTATCCCGCAGAGCAAAATCTTATCGTACCCGACCAATCTGGCGGCTTCCCAGCAGAACATCCCGGAACCGTGGACCGCGACCCCTTCTGGTCCTCGGGGGAGGCTCCCAGCGATCCTGTCTTCTTCTACGATTTCCCACGCAATATAGGCCACTTCATGACAGGCCACTGGCGGCTCAAGTGGCGAATCGGATTTGAGAAGAATTGTTCGTATCCAGCTGGAAACTGGGATCCGCACTATCACCTGCAGGAAGAGCAGGATGTCTACTTTACAATTGCGAAGGGGGGAAAGGTTGTGGACCTGCTCCGGGACCGAGATTGCGAGACAGAACAAACCGCAACGGTCCAAATCATCGACACCTTCGATCTCGACATTGGGGAACCCTGCCCTATTGTGAATCGAACCAACCCGGAGCCTAATCCGTGTGCTCTCTCTTTCAACGCGACCGCGGTCGAAAATATTACTGCCTTCGCACGCGAATTGACGGGGTGTGCGTCAGGCAGCCTGGCGGAGCTTGGCGACGACTGTTAGAGCGGGGGGAGGCACCAGGTAGCACGACGGAGCTTAGAGGGTCTAGTAGTGGTTGTTAGCTTCTTTCTAGCGATGCATGTATTATTTTAAGCGATATTAATGTTGCATCATGGTCAGGTGGCATTGGCTCGCTTGAAATGACTGGCCTTACGAGGCAACTAGGGGCGGGCTAACCCGCCTGCTTAGATGGCCCCTGAACTGCGGCAAAAAAATAATAACAGCCATGAAAATTGAATAGGGGTCGCTGGAAAAATGTGCAAACGGTTGCAATTTAACCGCAATGCCCAAGGTTCGAAGCTCAGGCAGCTCTACTATCATAAAATAATGATACAAGAAACCCCCAAACGCGCAACTCAAAGCTCCGATCGGACATAGTATGTAGACTCTTTCCCCTCCGATTGACAATGTTTAGGCAAGATACAGTGATGGAAACGGTGTCTTAGACGGCCCCTGCCAATCCTGGCTGCCAGCCTTGCCCCTGTAAATAACGGTGTACTCTCGTCCACCTCTTCCCCAGAGACAGGGGGCTTATAGCGATCCAGGATAGACGGGTTGATATCCTTGTGGTTTTCCACCACCCGTTCGATCGCCCTAAATAAATCCTGACTGCGCGCATGAGAGCCAAGAAGGATGAGATAATCGACCGTTTCGTTCTCAATCGTTTTCTCAAAAAGCCCCGTCACCTCGTTCCAATATGTGTCTGAGGACCACCCCTCGCTAGTTCTCGGCGTTGCGTGTCTAGCTCCGTGTTGTGCGCTTTCTAGGACTCTCTCGGGCCAGAGCCACCCTGGCTCCATGGTATTAAGGGTTATCCCAAGGCTGGCAGAGTTGTAGCTAACTACAAGGACGGCGGATGGGTGTTTATCTGACAATTCGTATCTATCGTCGAAATCGTCCCAGATTTCCTCATACGGGAGAGCGAAGGTGGAGACGATATTGGCCCGGGAGTCGCTGTCAAGTCCGGCCAGGTGGCAGGCATAATCGAACCGGGCCTTGTATATGGCTGTATCTGCTTCGAAATCCGGCCAACTTAGCCCGATAATGGGGAATTTTGGTGGCGGGGTCAGAGCCTTCATTACGGCGGACTTGATGTCTGACAGCATAGCGGCCATAGTTAGGATCCACTCATCGGGAATTTGGGCTGGAGGGGTTGGAGTGAGCCATTCGTGAAGTGATCGGGAGATAGAATTATACCATGCCCATGGCATCCACCAGTACTCCCTCAGAGGGTACGGGTTGGTATTTGGGACGCTTATGTATCTCCTAACAAAAGAGAATTGATGTTCAGCAAGGGAGGGGGAAAAGGAGAGTGGGAAGCTTGGGACGAACATTGACGAGCTGAGGCCGCTTCGGACATTGAGAGCATCTTCTGCTAGCAGTCTCATAGCCGCCAAATACTCTGGCGTTCCGTCTATTTTCACCAGGTCTTGCGTTGTTCCATTCGCGAAGTAAACGGCGGCCGTTCTGGTGAAACGTCAATCACCTAACCAATATTGAGCTGGCCTCATTAGGCCTCTCTTACCCATACGCCATAGTTAAATCGATTCCCAGCCCTACAATAATTACGACATGTCAGGTACCTTGAACAAGAGAAAAGAGGATAACAGGTAAGTCATACCAGGTGCAGTGAGTAGGTCCGCCGACGGGCACCCATTGCAGAGGTCCTCGCAGTAACCCCGCCCTAAGAGAAGTACAAAGACGATCGCGATGAATGGCGATAACAGTGAAACATATATGCCGGTTACCATTGTCCGGAATCTGGAGTATGTAAAAATCAAACAAGTAGGCAGGCAGTAGTTCGTAGAAAAGGACAAATATCCAGAAGCAAAGCGATAAGAAATGGATGTTGGAGGGAAGCAGTGATGTCCGGCGGCTAAGGATGTTATCTTTTAGCTGGACAGTCAGTTGGATTTGCCGCTTCCGTCGCACCAATCATCTTGGAGAGAATCCTGCGCTGCAAAACCCAACGCAATGCCAACAATACCAACAAGTAGCAGAGGTGTTGAGTACGGTGGGCGCATTCGCTATCGGGAACCGGGCTTCGCATCTGGGCAGCGGCTAAAAGATGCAGGACAGGTATGTTTGAGTGGTAAGGTGTGCACCCTCGCCGATGTAAGAGTTTGATCCAGCCGAGTGCATTAAGAGATAGAGTCTAATAAATGCAGCGAGGGCATCCTTCCTGACCGGTCTAATACATAGCTCTGATGCAAAAGATATTCAAACGGTTCAAAGCCGGCTCATAACAGGTAGGCCAAAACCGCTAGACAGTATTCTGGGCCTCGTAAAGGGATGTGAGACTTTCTTTTGATTGGCCTACTGAATACACACCAAGGGCTGGAAGTCAAGATCGCTTCTCTCAGCCTTGCAAGGGGATGTCGTTGGTATCCCGGGCGCCAACAGCCCAGGAGTAATCAAGTATGACTTTGGAAAAATGGAAAAGGGGGCGAATTTCGTTACCACGAAGAGTCATGATAGATCACCCAAACTTTTCATTAACGCGATCTCCACGATCTCTCGCGCGGAATCCACAATCGGCGAGATCATGCAGGAATCCGACGCAGGTGAAAGGTTTCGTCACCCAGGCGGCCAAAATGACGAACTATTCAATGCTGAATACGAACATGAATATAGCCACAAGAGTTGTAGGGAAGCCTGCAATCAAGACGAAAAGGTGATGCGGACGGGGAGGGAAAATACAGAGCCAAAAGTCCATTATGAAACCATCGGCTCAACCGACCAAGTGGTGAAAGATGCCAAGGTCAGAGGTCGATATGCAGCAAAGCATGGAATCAAGTGTTTTGAGATGTAAGCGGCCGGTGTACTAAACCATGTTAAATGCCTCGTTGTCCGTAGGGTTTGTGATTATGCCGACCCCCATAAAAACAAAATGTGGCAGCCCTATACCGCCTTAACAGCGGCCGCGTATGCCAAACAGCTACTTTCTGTGGTTCAGCCTCGAGAAAGTATAGCCACTCAACAAGATCTTCTGCCATTGTCCAAATCTGCGAAGGCGTTTATTAGCAAACTTCAATAATATATCCCAGAGTCGCACGGGGAGGAGCTCAAGATCAGAAAGAGTGAGGTGTGTGAAGGGACTTGCGAGTGGTTTGAGCACACAGCTGCGTTTCAAACGTGGAAGAAGAAGAGGGCGGAGGATGAGCCAATAGCTTTGAATACGCTTTGGCTCCACGGACGTCCAGGGACAGGGAAATCCATTTTATCCATCGTTCTGACCGAAAACCTCCAGAAGAATATTATGCAGGGCGGTAAAAACGATATTCTAGCATATTTCTTTTGCGATACTAACAATAAGCGTCGGACAACTGCAACGGCTGTCCTGAGAGGCCTTCTGGCACAATTATTGGAATCCCGGCCACATTTGAAGCCGCTCATCAGTCATAAATATCCAGGATTTGAGCATCATCCACCGACTTCCTCCTATAAGCTCTGGAGTTTGTTTATACAACTGCTACATGACTGAGGTAGAGGGGAGTTCTATTGCATTATCGATGCACTCGACGAATGCAACTGGGATTCCCAAAAAATGCTCTGAGAGGTGATCAGGAGTTATTTTAAAAATGACAAGTCGGCAGACTGAGACCGACAACAGCTTCTCTCCCACGTTCATACTCTCTTTACAAGTCGAACATATCCTGAAATTGAACGCAGGGTATATGGGCTCCCGCCTACGGAATTGGGTGGGTATAATGAAACAAAGACGGGCCTGGATCAATTTATCGAGAAAATGGTATCCCGTATTTCTGGGAGGCTCCGGTTGAGCGAAGAGAGCGCAGAGTATGCACTGGAAAAGTTTCATCAAAAAGGAGAAGGGATCTTCCTATGGGTATCGATTGTTGGGACAACCTTGGAGGATGTTTCATTAGATAACTTCGAGGAAACTCTGGAGAGTGTACCCAACGGCCTTATGGATCTGTGCAGAGAGCTGCTCAATAAGGCAGTCACGGAGCAAGCTCCTGCACCCGGGTCGCACATAAAAAAGAAGCTGAACCTCATTCTCGACCTTGTTGCAGTATCCCAAACTCCTCTTACCATCCTGGAGCTTCCAGCGGCTTTCTACGAAGGTCAAATACGGGAAAAACAGCCCGACAAAGATGCCGATAGGGTTGCTACTGTGAGAGACCTGATCAAGCATTGCCGCTTCCTTGTGGTTGAACATCAGAATATCATTACTCTTTATCACAAATCGGTGAAAGATTTCCTTTATGGTAATGATCGTCCGAGGCAGCTTTCGGCCCACGCCGATCTTGCGTCTAGATGTATGCGGTATTTGATTCTGGCCTTTGGGGAAGCGGGAAATCGGGACGGGATTACACCGGGAATTCTCCTGGGTTCCTACAGTATTCAGTTAGATTCTGGATGCAACATGCTCACTTTGCTCAGGAGAAGTTTGAGTCCGAGAATGGCTGTGAGTCTTTTTTGAGTGAGAGCTCGTTGTCCCGCGAGAGGTCGTTGGTGGCCTACGGCTATAGCGTATCGGACCGATTCCCGGACGGCTTCACGACCTTCCACATTGCTGCAAGGTGGGGAATAAACCACTTTTGGAACAAAATATGCACAAGAAATTTGCCGAGACAAACCACATTGACTCCAACGGAAGGGGTCTTTTGGAGCTAGCCGCACAGCATGGTCATGATGATATAATCGATTGGTTGGTCGAGCCGAAGTAGGCGGAACTAGGGGCACCGGTATTTACCGATAGCCTTTTGATGGCCGCGGGAAATACTGAACGAGGTTACCAGATTATGAGCCGCATTTTTCGGCATCCGGGGCCCAAAATGTGATGACAAAGGATGTCCTATACACTGCTTCACGTAACCCAGGATATGGACGTCAAATACTCGAGCTGATATTGGATCAGCCTGCGAGCCCCGAACTGCTGGGGGGACCAGTTCTGGAAGCTGGGGCTGGGAATGCCAGGCAAGGCGTGCAGATTATTCATCTATTGCTCGATCGGGTTTCAAGTCACTTGAAAACTAGTGAGAAGATAGCTGCAGCTGCAGCCTCAAATCAATCACTTGGGGCCGAAGTGATGGAAGAGTTAATACCAAAAGGAATGCCTCAGCTGTATTGTCTTCTTTTAGCATAAGATTGAAAAATCGAATAAATTGTTTCCAGAACTTCGAGTAATTCATTAGGAAAGGATGTGGCCAATGATCTGCGGCTCTCCGCCGGATTTACCCACTGTCCTCCCGAGCAGCCTCGTTGGATTGGCATTCTTTTCTTGCCGGCGTCATCCAGCCTTGCCTGCGAATAGTCCGTATAAACAGCGGGAAACGTCGCGCCGGACTCCGCCATGAGTCGACCCGTGCGGTATGCGCGGCGTCTCCGTACCCCTCGCAGTAACTACTAGTAGTATTAGAGAGTGTCCGTATTTTTGGCGCCTTGTGTTTTCAGCATGTCTCCACGCCAACCATAGTAGCTGATAGCTTGAGCCAATGTTCCAACTCTGGCAAGATCGTCGATCCAAAAGCTTGCTACTTCCTGCGCCCGATCAAGACAAACTGTCTGGGGTAGAAACAGGTGAAATAAGAGCTTCATCCGCGAGGAAGGTGCTCACAGACAGAACCATCTACACGACGTCAGAGTTCCCAGCCAGCAATGGAATACCTTTGTTGAGTGAGTTTGGGGAGGCTTGATATGGGCATGAGGAGCATAATGAGGGCATTATGCCAAACATCTGGAGGGACCCTGAGGTGATCTTGAAGATGAATTAGGGCTATAAAGTCAACATTAGGAACCTTGCTATGCGCGTAAGTACCAACTCATTGAAATCCCCAAGACATACCACTAATGAAGAAGGCGTGGGATATTGTTTCCCCACATACACCTTTCAATGGCAAAAACGCGGATGGGGTATTTGATGATCGGGTTCATCTTGCAGAGTTAGTTGGGTTCCTGGGACCCCCGCCACGCGAGTTCCTTGAACGGGGGAAGCTATGCTCCATATTTTGGATAAAAATGGTATTGCGCCTCCCCTAAATGTCGAGGATATCGACCACGCCATTTGCCGCTCACGCGATAAAACCCAATTGATAGGGGGCTGGAAAGAGCTGGCTCCAATTGCCGATGTAAATTTGGGCAGCTTAGCCACTGAGCTTGAAGGAGATGACAAGGAGGGATTCCTTCGATGGCTGCAGGCGGCCTTGCAGTGGAATCCCGAGGACCGGCCGTCAGCAACGGACCTATTATACGATGAGTGGTTGATGAAGGGTTTCGACTTAGGGAACAGAGAAGAGAGCGTGGACTCTTGGAGCGATGTAGCATTTCTCGACTTTCTTAATCGGCCTTCAACACAGCACCAGGCCTATGTTTTCATGCAGTGAGCGGGACCAAATGGGAAATGATTGAACCTCACTCCAGTACGCCCATTCCTTTCAACTGGAGTTATGGGTTCCCAAAGCCTAGCAAGCACTAGTTGTGTGACAGTCTGCGGCCCCTCCCACGGAGAACATGAGTCTCTTAGACAAATATGTGCTTCTCGTGTAACTCCAACAATTGACACAGGCTGACCGAGCTGAAATGTAAGCACGATGTTGCTAATCCGCCAGTTCCGAACCCGAATTGCCAGCCTTAGAGCTTAGGTACTCAGGGGGCGTCTTACATGCAATTACCAGGAATATTAGCCATGTAACACGACCAACGAAGTGTAACTTCCTGCAGTAGACCAGACCTCAGGAAAGAAAGGTAACTGGAAGAAGGTTTAGTTAGCGCATGGATCTCCATCCGAAGGAAAGGGAAGTTATGGTCACACAAGACATGGTGAATAGCGATAAATTCCAAATCAGCAATACAAATGGTGCGGATGAATGGGAAAATCAAGATGTCCTGCGTCCCTGCATCCTTTAGGCACGATTACGGTACTCCTTTCACAGCGCGCGCTGTCAAAGTTTCTTCATATTATAGTTTTGCGGGGATAATCGTCGAACTCTGCAGACGTACATGTTTTTTGGCTTTCTCTTCACCATGAATGATCAATATGGGTTGAATTGGTCTTGAGGTGTCCTAGAAAAAGATAAAAGATAAGCAAGCGAAAAGGAGAACCCTCTCCGAGGGGTCCTGCAAGCGTCAGCGAATCATCTCACCACACAGCATAAAGTAGGCTACATGAATCTGCCAAAAAAGCAAGTATACCACTATTGACTTTTACTTTTTAGTCATACTTCAAACCATGTGCAAAAAGCAAAGTACACCACTATTGCTGTTTAGTTTTTTATTCATCCTCCAGACCATTGGTATGCAAAAAAGCAAGTGTGTGATGACATTTCCTGTCACATATTAGCACAGCGATTGAAAGCTAAAAGGATATCATTTGTCAGGTACATTGCCAGTAATCATTATATGCGCGCTTTGCATAATTTCCTACTCAGAAAGAAGAGAGAAAAAAAAAAAAAAAAAGAGAACCGGAGTTTCTCTTGAAGATCTCGGGGCATAAGGGAGAGAGGGGGAGGGGGAGGGAAATCTACAAATAAAGCCCGTATTGTCGGACCAGATGTTGTCGAAGTTCATCTTAACCGAAGGCAAACAAGAGCAAGATGCACGTGAAGCACCTTTTCCATCTAATTTGCCTGACCCTGGTCACTGCCGTATCCGCCATCGGGCTTCACGGAGCGCACAATGGCCTTTTCCAGATACATCCGTCTTTCTCAGGCGACGGGATCACCTTGTATCCCGCCCTTCACCCGAGCCACGATGTCAAAGACCTGAACCACCTCGTCCCAGACCATTCCCGTGAGCTCTACTACAGCCAGGAAGGGCACAGACGTACGTGCATTTGCATCCAAATACCACCCCCCGTAAATAACTAACCCATCATTGAAGCCGCCTTGCACGGCGCCAAACATGCCCACATGAGCGCAGTCTTTACTCATCCGACAATCGTCTTGGAGCACTCAAACAACATCAAATCAGTCCAGTGTTATCCCCATGATGAGGCTATGGACATCTGCTTCAAGTCCCAAGAAGCATTCGATACAGTGCACAATTCATGGCCCAAAGCACCCAGCAGCGATGGCGAGTTCAACCTTGTCACACACCATGTTGGGTGCGGTGACGAGATGTCCGGGAAACGTAGTTTCTTTCGCGCGTCAGACCCCATATTCAGCCCGAAGACACAGTGCGTGGTGGTGTTTGTGACTCCCATTGAGGAGCACGAGGCCCTCGACTCCGGGGAGATCAAATGGGGTACCTACGTTTCTTCCACCGGCCACCAGAAACGACAGCCTGTGCTGGGCCATGTCCGTGTCGTGCATGAGCCAACCCCAATAAGGCCCCCCAATGGAACCTACTCTAATCGGACTCGGTTTATGGATCTCTCAACGAACCTCCCTGCACTGAAGCGGTTCCTGAACGACTCGACAATCAGCGGTGTCAACATGGGCGAGATATATGATACTCCGCTCGATGTCGTTGACGAAGACGGTGAGGTAGAGATACATAATAGCACAAAAGCGCTCTCCAGGCGGGATAGAGATGGTAGCGCAACCATGTCCAAGCGGGAGAACTTCTTTGTGGGACTGTGGAACGGTATAGTGAAGTTCGTGAAAGTAAGAGCTCTCCCTTTTTGTGTCCGTGGGAAGGGCTACCACGAGGTACAAGCTAACGATTCTGTCAGGGAGTGGTAAACCTCCTCGTAGCTGCATTCCACATCGTCAACGAAATTAGAAAGGTCGTGTTCGAACTTGGGGTAATCGGCGCAAAACTGATATTGGCCGCTTTTGGGGTCCCATTCAATCATTCCTACCACAATGACTTCGAATTTAAGTATCGCGTAGCGCCCGAAAACCATCTGGATGCGGCCCCCGACATCTTTGGGATCGTCGGGGGGCTTTCACTGAACGGCGTGGGAGGTAAATCTTCCATCCAATGTGCTGACTGTGGCATTGAATTCGATTTCAACGTCGATGGCCATCTAGCCTTCAGCATCAAGGAGGGTATCACCAAGGGGAAAGTGTCCATGGTCAATAAGAGCCCGATGAAGTTCGATGCGGTCTTTGGCTTTACGGTTCAAGATGGGAACGTTGAGGTGGAGAAAAACCATCAGATTGCGGCCTTTCCGGTCAGCCCGTTTACGATACCGGGGATCATTACCCTTGGCCCGGAGATCACCGTCAGTGTGGGCATCGAGATCGAAGTGGAAGGTACATTTAACCTGTTAATCGGGGGCAAATATGAGCTCTCTCCAGGCTCTGCGGTTATGGACTTCCTGGATAAGGAACACAGCGGTGTTGAGGGCCTTGAGTCAAAGTTCACCCCTGTGGCCAACTTTTCGGGTAATGTTCAGATCACAGCAGCACTAGGGTTGCCAATAGGGTTTGAAGTAGGCCTGGATGTGCTGAACGGCAAATTCAAAAAGACAGTTGGCCTAGTTGACACTCCGGCACTGTTCGTCAGCGCCGGGTATTCCAATGATGATGACAGTGACTGTAAAAATGGGGTTGAAATCAAGGTCGGCGTCAAAAATGAATTGGCATTGGAAGCATTTGAGGTATGGAAGAAAAAGCTCGATGAGCGGTCATTGTACGAGCGAACATTGACATGTGTTGAGTACGTTCAACTTCCCCCCTGGACAACCGTTGTTGAATAATCACACGCCATTCTGACCTATTGCTATAGTGCCAAAGGCTTCCATGGGGCGAAGGACACGCCCGGAATTATCAATACAGTTAACGAGACAATAAGCACCAAGGAGGCGTTGAAAGTCCCAGGCATCAAAAACTATGCCAACAACCTGAAAAGCCCGTACGGGAAGCAAGGCTTCCGGCTCGTGATGGATGCCGATGAAGAGACTATTCTTGTCTCCGGGACCGATGGGGGGCTGTACCTCACACGTAAGGGAGCGAAATATGATCTTAGCGCTCCGTGGGGCACCGTCAATATGACCGCGAATGTAGTGACGTATGACACATTTGGCCGCATCCTCGCATTTGACCATCGGGGGTATAACGAGGTGCGTGGATGGGTGGCTCCGATTAGCGTTCAAAACGCCACCCACATGCCAGACACACATCGTGCCGCGACGCTGTCCTTGGTGAAAGACGAGAACGGGCAAGATGAGGGTTATGTCTTTTCAATTATAATCCCCAAGGAGAGCAACGACTTTTTCACCATCTCGGAGCACCAGGATATCCTTTTCCCAACGGCGTGCAAGACGGAAACCGGCATGAGACTTTTTGGGACCCAGTACCTGATGGGGAAGGAGGGTAAGACTAGAGATAAAGAGGGCCGCAGGGTATGGGCGGGTCGATATCGCAGCCAAATGGGTGCTTTGAGGCATTTTGGCGCCATTGATCCGGAAGACAACTGCAAGACCGCCAGGTTGATTTCCACCATCAAGGGCCTCGAGCAATCTTCTTGAGAGACTTACACGTCTACATACCTGGTGGACAATTAAAGCTGATGGGGCACGCTGAATTGTAATAAGTTTGGGTCATGTTGCATAGCTTGCTCACCCAAATTTTAGTTTTCGGGATTCTTTCCATTTTTTCGTTCATCCCTGCCAAGGACACATGTTGCTTTCCTTTTACCTATTATGCTTAATCAGTATATGAATTTTGCTCGCAGCATCCTCTTGAAAAAACGGAAAAAGAAAAAGAAAATAGAGGGGGGGATCAGCGAACGCAGGGCAGTATCCCGCATCAAAATCTAACAGGAATCCAAATAATAGATTGTCCTCTAGGTGATAGCTATATGGGAATATATCCTGCTAGATATCCTGAAGCGGATGTGAAAGCTTCTAGTGTTAATTAATGTGTCCGGGAAATAGGCTGGTCACACAAGGGCTTTCGAGACATTTGTCATGCTATATAGGATCAATCAACACCATGTGGTCACCCGTGTTTAGCGGGCTGTATAGCCACCATCTACGGGCAGGCACACCCCAGTAACCCAGCCAGCATCCTCAGTTGCCAAAACCACAGCCATTTTGGCAATATCATCAGGGAAACCGGGACCCTTTAACGGGTGACGGCGGTTGAGATCCTCCCAGCGAGTGAGATTAGTAGTCGTTTCCTTGAAGATAGCGGTTTGAACATCTACGAAAACTATTAACCTTGACAACTGGGGAAAACATTTCAGCAACTCACATCCAGGGCAAAGCGCATTGGAATGGATTTTATGCGGGGCATAGTCGAGGGCGATCTGCCTTGTGAGCTGGCTAACCGCCCCTTTTGATGCACAATAAGATGCTATCGACCGTTCAGGTTTAGTTTCGATCCAAAGTATGGATAGGCAGACTTACGGTTCTCCGGGCCCACAATGATACCCATAATGGATGAAATGTTCACGATCCAACCTCGGTCCCCTGAGGCATGTGGCTCCTGTGCTAGCATCTGCGCAAGTTCATATTTACAGCCAAGGAAGACCGATTTGACATTGACTCGCATCGTCGTGTCCCACGTTGCTTCATCCGTCAAATGGAGCACCGCCGGAGAGCGTGCCTCGATGCTTATTCCGGCATTGTTGACTAAACTATCAAGTCATTAAGCTTGAGTGAAACCAATCATGGTAAGGCGAAACTTGAATCCTGGTATCATACATATCGAGTCTTCCATACTCCTTCACGGCTGCCTTTACCAAATTCTCCATTTGGGTGGCATCGGCAACATCAGTTTGCACAAAAATGGCACGTCCACCCTTCTGGATAACTAACTCATGTGTTGTGACCCCAGCTTCTTCCTGGGATCGGGCCGTTTCCGTCAAATCGGCACAGACTACCTTTGCGCCTTCCTGCGCGTAGCGGATAGCGATGGCTCGGCCCAAACCGGACGAGGAGCCGGTCACGATGGCGACTTTATCCTGGAGACGCAATAACTGAGTCATGTTGAGCTGTCTAGGAGTAAGTTAAGATGAGAATCGGTGTTGTTGTCGTTGTTAAATATACTGACGGAGAAACAGATGGTTGCTTATCATGATCAAAGAGGAAAGAGGAGCCCCTCGGCCCGCCCCGCTTGCAGCCCCACCGCGGAACCAGCTCCGACCGCCGAATTGGGAGAGCCGGGTATCCGAAGAGGATATCAAACCGAGCTCAGTTTACTTCCCGATAACTTCGCCACTATGAGTCCAAAAATCGGGTGATAGGCGAAATCTGACACTCATTAATCCATCAATTCACTTCCAGGAGAAGGATAATAACGATTATTGAAACAAACTATTATTTTTTTTCAGAGCCAAATGCCTCCGACCGTCTACGCGATTCGCCATGCACAAGGTGAACACAACGTCAACGTACAGTCGCCCCATCCAATTCAATGCCACCGCTGTTAACATATTCCACAGGACTCTCACCATCTCCGGGACGCACTTTTGACGGAGACTGGGAAAACTTAATGTCACGAACTTCAAAACAAGTTTCCTTTTCTTCAAGACATTCAAGTCATTCTTGCCTCTCCGCTCCGACGCACCATCCAGACTGTCGCCTACACCTTCGCGCCTGAATTGGAGAAACGACAGATTCCCATCATTTTGGTTCCAAATGCACAAGAGATTAGTAGTTTGGCGTGTGACATCGGCCATGATGCTGAGGTCATAAAATCAGAGGCCTCAAAGCTGATCGCCGACGCTGCCCCTGCATGGAATAGCGAAAGCTTGGACACGACGTTGGTTGAAGATTCATGGAATTCGAAGGTAGCTTGTTCTGCTTATAAAGTTCCCAAATACACGGGCTAAGTGACTCCCGCAGAAAGTTATTTGCGCTCCCACCTTACCTGCTGTCCAGCGACGAGCTGCTGAGATACGAAATTGGATTTATAGTCGCCCAGAGAAGCATATCGCGCTCGTGACTCATGGGGGGTTCTTGCATTACTTTACGGAAGATTGGAGGGGTTATGTAAAAGGAAAAGGTGTTTTTACTAACTGGCCGGTCAGGTTGTAGTCTCCGACGGTTAATTTCGGCTTTTCTATAGGCACTGGCTATTTGAATTATGAATATCGGAAATTGGAGTTTACTGAAGACTCTAATGAGAATGAGTCACATCTTCGGGAATGCGGGAGTACGTTGGCAAAAGAAGCCAGGCCTACCGGTCTTGATGCTCATGTGATTCATGAGATCGAAGAGGTGGAGAACATGTCATAGCGGGAAAGAAAAGAGAAATAACTCGGAAAATTCGGAAAGAGAGGGCAGGAAGTGGATATTAGTGAGATGTTTGTAGAGAATTATGTATTTTATTAGGACGGGACCACCTTCCTCAAACCGCAATCTTTATAATTGAGGAATATCTTTCACGAGTAGGTATGAATGCCCGACGGACATGGAAGAGTGTGAAATAAACGATTAAAATTTTAGCATTTATTTCTCTGCGACTGATAGCGATGGCAGAGATGGATGGTTTTATTTTCGATGCTCGGGATCCCCTCCGAATCGAGTCGCCCCTCATTTTTGTCCCCACTCCTGACGTTATTCGGCTTGGTTATTTTTTTTGGGACGCTCACGAAGTACATGCATGGACGACAACATACCCATAGGTCTTAATGTTAAGATCAATGCCATACAAATAAATTAACAATACTCCCTCACATCCATTGAGTCTTTCATCATTTGACACATTATTATTCGCAAAACACGCTTCGACTTGATGTGTATTGCCACGGATTTTCTCATCATCGGCGCCGGCCCCTCTGGCCTAGGAATGGCCGCCCAGCTCATACGTAATTTTGGGAGCAGGAACTTCGAGATAATGGAGAAAAAATCCGAAATTGGTGAAACGTGGTTTCAGAACTCGTATCCTGGCTGTGGGTGTGATGTGAGTACCTCCTTTCTTGCCACCTGAGGACAACCATGATTTTTATATTAACTCAATGCATATCTAGGTCCCGTCACACTTCTATTCTCACTCGTTTGCGCCAAATCCTTACTGGTCACGTAAATATGCGTTACAACCAGAGATTCATCAGTATTTCCTGTCTGTTGCAAACCAGTACGATATTCGTCCTCATGTGAGATTTCACTCCGCTGTCAAATCGGCGGAGTACGAATCTGAGAGATCTACATGGAAAGTGGTTATTCAAGACCAAATAACCGGACTCCAAATTCAAAAGCGCTGTCGCTTTTTATCTCAGCTGTCGGTGCACTTTCGGTTCCGAAAAAATGTGATATCCCGGAGGCGGAGAGCTTCAAGGGTGGTCTGTTTCACTCTGCCCAGTGGGACCACTGCTTCGATTATAAGAACAAAGAAGTTGTTTGTATTGGTGAGTGAGGCACCAATAGTTAACCTTTTTGAGATGCGATAACTTACCGATTTAAACCAGGCAACGGGTGCAGTGCCACGCAATTTGTACCAGTCATGAGCGCTGGTCCAGATAAAGTCAAGAAAATCACTCAGTTTTGCCGTCAGGCTCATTAGGTATCAGAGAGACCCAATTTTGAATGCTCTCGCACTCTTCAGTTCCTGATGCGCTGGGTTCCTGGAACTCAACATATTTACCGGACATACCTCTTTTTACTACAAGAGAAAGACCTTGCTGGTTTTCACGTGCAAAACGGGGCGAATATCCGGAATGATTGGACAGATGCGGCGACTAAATACATTGAGAAGAATCCCCCTGCTCAATATCGGGACTTTTCAGTCCCAGATACGATCATTGGCTGTAAGCGCAGAGACATGGATACGGATTATCTTGCCAGTCTGCATCGCAAAAACGTTGATCTTATACACGATGGCCCCATCGACCATATCACCGAGAATGGAATCATCACAAAATCGGGTCAAGGGATTGATGCAGATGCGATTATCCTTGCTAATGGCTTTGAGACCCAGAAGCCATTGTTCTCAATGGAAACTCGAGGGCAAATAGGGCAGAGTATCGCTGATCACGTAAGTCAAATTGGGAAAGTCGATAGCGAGCTGAAATTAACTGGCTAGCAGTGGCAAGAGTTCGCAGACGGTTCACCAGAGGCTTACTTTGGAACTTGTCTCTCGGGTTTCTCAAACTTCTTTATTTTGATGGGACCCAACACACTCTCTGGGCACCTCTCTGTGCTTTACACTACAGAATGCCAGATCAACTTCGTCATTCGGGTCATTCGCCCGATATTGAACGGGCTCAATCGATCTTTGCTGTCTTCCTTCCTTGGCATTGAATATCACGATTCAGTTGCTGCCACCCTCGCCGCAGAACGTAGAGATGTTGCAATGACCGATCAGAAAGCCAAACGGTTGGTGTGGGCTACTGGCTGTACGTCGTGGTTCATTGACCCTGACACCAGGCGGAACACGATCATGTTTCCCAACTGGCAGTTCAAATTCTATCTTCGCAGCATCTTTATTCCATGGAAAGATTTTGTGTATAAGTAGTCTCCTGAACAAGGGAAAATATCCAGATTAGTGTGAATGAAGCATTGGTTCATCGGAGTTGAGACTTCCAACCACATTGTATTTTCTCGACCAACCTGGAATAGCGCCACAGCAATTAGTTTTGCTGTTTCCCGTCAGAGGCATGCTCTTCTCCCTCCAAAGTTAGAATTTTGCCTTTCTATCGACGGGTAGCCCTCTAGTCCCCGTTTAGGCATTCATGAGACGCCTTCCAACATGGCTTTGGCATAGCAACCAGCGTAAAAAACAGATAGCCATTGCCTTCTCCCCATCCCTTGGCGGATAAAATCTAGAGGGCTTCAGGTGCGAAAAATATTATAGAAAGGCTATCAAATATTGAGAAAATAAAAAATAAAAACATACAACAGTCCGGATTCCCATGTGGTCACCCACCATAGTACTAACAGACCGGCGTGTGGCTTAAGTATGGCTGAGCGGACGGGAAGCCCTGTTCTCCACACCCTGTGGTCGTATGTGCTGGGTCGGTAGGAGAGAGGGTATATGTACAGACGCACCGGTGAAGCGTAGATGCAAGGAGTCTCCTGATTAGACCTGTTTTTGTGTTGAAAACATATTACAAGAACGAAGAAGGCAGACAATTCTGACCCAAAGTAACCCCCTTGTTAAAAGATGTGATGGTAGTAGGCTTGCTCAGATCTATCCTAGATCAGTAGGGGAGCACTAAACTGAGCCTCTGCAAGCTCTTTGCCTCAGCAACAGGCTCTTCCTAGTGCTCACAAACACGGGTACTTTTTGGCAGGCGTAGAATGAACCGAGATTCCATGTTCCAGAACCCTCCTTTCTGCCCTGAGTAGTTCAATACGTTTCGAAGGAGCGGGACGCTTGGCGTTTCATCGCAGCATAAGGCTATCCACCAATCGCGCAATGGAAGGGTCTGGGCCAGGTTCGTGCACTGACGGTCGTGTCCTCCTTCTCTTCCTTCGATGGGTTGTCAGACAGGTCCTAGACTCCTGCAGACAGCGCGAACAAGTTATTTCTCCCGCTGATAAATCACATCTCTTCTTCTTTTCCCGGCAATTGTCGCAGGATTGGTATCCACGCCTTGCTCTGAGACTACCGGGAGATTGAGACTGATTCACGGGGACAAAGGTAATATCTTGGGAGGTACCTGGTGTGGGAGGCAATTCCGTCCCCGCTGGTTTGTGAACCATTATATCATATCATTTGCATTTGCCAGCAGCCCATGGCGAATACCGGCACGTTCAGTGATGATGTGAAGGTCAGGAAGTGTAGATTATCGGGCCGACGGGTGGGGATAATTCCGCCCCCGCGGTTTGGAGTCTGGGGTCATCTAAGGGATTGATCACCTAATAAACCACCCCTAGTCTTTCCCTCCTGAATAAAAATTTAAAACTCTTATGTTGCTGCCTGCTGAAATAAATTGAATTGGCGGGGCCATTTATCACGGAGATGGCGAAGTACACGTTTGTTGCGGAAAACATAATACATATTTTATCTTGTCCATCATGCTAGCAGGTTCTTATCACACACTCTTACTCCTATTATGGTTCCTTGATAAATTACATTCACTTTTTACAACTGATTGTTGGTGATTAGTGGGGATATTCTGCTTGTTAGGGCTATGCTCAACTAGCTGTCTTCTGACAAGGTGTTTCGCTATAAATTCGTTAAATGTAAAGTTTCAACGCCATTTTCAGAGCTATGGAAAATAAGATAGTAATAGATTATCATCTGTAAATTCAAGGTATCGTAGTTAAGATTCTTTGGAAGAGCAATTGTCGTCTTCCTTAAGTCACATAACTGCCATAGCGCTAGGAAATACACCGGTTATTATAGGCCCTAATTAATCTATTTACATATATACTCAAATCTCTGGAATACGTTTTTTTAAGCGATCAAGTATATCATAGGGTTTATTAAATAAGGCTTGGACGGAATTGGCTTCGTGTGGAAGGGCACATATTATTGTGATTTTGAACTTGTCGCGGGCTTTAGGTTGCATTTTTGATTCATGGGCCTCCCAATTGGTTGAGTATCAACACTGCGGATTGCTATGGTCGACTATCTCCAGGTAGTTTACGGAACTGGCAAATTTTGAACTGAAATCCTGAGATATCACCTTCAAATGAGACAGTCTTTGGAAACAGGGAGCAGTCAAAGCTGGACGATCAAGAGTGAGGAGAGCGGGGTCGGGGTTTTGAAAATGACGGCGCATCCTCGTCTTGCAGCCTTGTCTGCTCATCCATGCAGACCAATGAATCGATCCCAATAACCGCCGAGGTTTCCAAACAGAAAGGATCAGACAGGCTGGTTATACCACGTTTATTTCACAGCATCACATTATTGAGATTCAGGGTTTCTCTGGCGACTGGTAGATAGCTGAATAACATCAGCGTCCAGACGTAAACCAACGCGATGTTATGACATGAAAGGGTGCCGAGAGCAAAGCTGACCGCAGACGCGTTGTCTCGACACAAGGCTCGGGATCAGCAGCTTAGCCTCCGTCAAATGCACTCATCTCGGCTAGGAACTAGACTCCCCTATGTAATCGAAGCGGGAAGGAGTGTGCTTTGTCGACCCGGCCCTGCTCGATTTATCTCGTTTCACGCATTATCGATCTACTTAGCACCTTCGCATATCCACACACTTTAGACAGCTAACTTTATATAGTCGAGAGGATGGTGCCGGCGCTGGCCCCAGATTCGATTCATCTTCCTCGTCGCTATTCCGCAGGAGGATGTTTATCTGATGCAATCCTCTTTTCCGGGCCTCAAGGGTAGGTGTTACCCCCCAAACGTCGGTACGGCAATTATCAACGCCTGGTAACTGGCGCAACATGTCGACTATCGCAATATGGCCCCCGCAGACAGCAGCAAACAGGGGTGTCCTACCAAATCGGTCTGGTGTGTCCGGCTCGGCTCCCTCTTCAAGCAAAAGGCGAACGATTGACTCGTGGCCTTCACTACTCGCGCTGTGTAAAGGAGAGCGGCCAAAAAACGAGAAGACACCATCAGTCCTGTCCTCGAGGAAGGCATGGACAACAGCATCGTGATCATTTATAGATGCGACGGCGGGTAATGGTTGTGGCCAAGGACTTGGAGGGTTGAGACTCGCTCCGACGTCCAACAGGAGTTTGAGGACAGTTTCATGGCCCTGGAACGCGGCAATCTGTAAGGGAGTCCTGCCGTATGTATCTGAAAATTCAATCCTTGCACCGTGATCAAGGAGCAGCCTGGCCGTACTGTGATGCCCCTGATATGCAGCCATATATAATGGAGTCTCCCCATATTGATTTAACAACTCAATATTGGCTCCTCTCTCTAGGAGCATTTCGACCAGCATATCACAACCTTGGTATGCGGCTCTATGTAGCGGGGTCCTGTGATGTTCATCCAAGGTTCCAACCTTGCCACTGTAATCAAGGAGCAGCTGGACAGTACTTTTATGGCCCTGGTTTGCAGCTATATATAATAGAGTCTCCCCATATTGATTTAACAACTCAATATGGGCTCCTATCTCTAGGAGCATTTCGATCACCGTATCACGACCTTGGTATGCAGCTGTATGTAGCAGGGCCCTGAAATGCTCATCCAAGAGTCCAACCTTGCCACTATGATCTAGGAGTAGCTCGACAGTACTTTTATGGCCCTGGTATGCGGCCTTATGTAGCGGGGACATGTCGAGAGTATCTAAAGATCCAACCTTTGCACCGTGAGTGAGGAGTAGCTCAGCTGTTTCATTATGACCCCGGGATGCAGCCATGTGTAATGGAGTTATTTTAAATTGGTCCAAGGAGTCAGGATCAGCTCCTTTCTCCAAAAGCAGCTTTACCACGGTTTCACGACCTTGGGATGCCGCCAGAAACAATGGAGTTGCGTTGATGTTATCAAGAGGGTCAATTCTGGCACCGTGATCGAGCAGCAGGTTGACCAGAGTCTCATGGCCACAGTCTGCGGCGAAGTGCAAAGGGGTGCAACCTATATCGTCCTTAATTTCCATATTATATGGCCTGATTTGAAGGAGACTTCGCATCAGGTCCTCGAGGCCGAAAAAAGCAGCGATGTGCTCTCCTTTCTCACCCGACTCGGGTAACCCTCTACATCCAAGAAATCTGCTGGATCTTAAGTGGCCGGATGGAAAGGTGATAGCTTTATCTAAAAGATATCGCAAGGCCATGGATTGATCTCCAGAGTGTTCTCTGAAGTGATCTCCCCAGTTTCGAGCCGTGTAGGCATAAAAGGGGTATTTGGATAGGATCTCCTGAGCCTCGGACATGGAGTAAACGCGATTCCCTTCAAATTCATCGTATGACAGATACGTCAGGCAGCTATTCGTAATCAATTCGTGAATTCTGGGGAACCAAGTCGCCAAGATCTTCTCAAAGTATTCCCGCGCAGTTTTGTGGACAAACCTCACATACATCTGCTCGTCGACAACGACTAAGCCATAGCAGTATGAGGTAACTTGATTGATATGTGTGATGTTCGCCTCATCGAATTCGTTGGAGCCGATCTCAATTGCAAGCGCATGTTTGAGTTCAACCACAGCAAGAGGCCTTTTTGTGTGCGCAATCCAGCCTATGGTTTTCTTCGCCAATTCTACCTTAGCTGCACTTTGGCACTCTATCCTGTTGATAGTTTCACCATAAGCATCGCGGTAAGCCTCATGGTGGGGGCCGAAGCGAAATCTATTTAACAGGATTTGGACCTTCCCCCCGTTTATCTCGCCCAAGACTAAATTGAGGTAGAGTTTAACAAGAAGAAACCTTGGTAGTATTAATAGAGTATTTGTACCCAGGGGCAAGTATACATACATCCCACTAGCTGCTTTTATGATCCCATCCTTGATCTTTTGTTTCAAGACCGGACTTTCTTTTATAAATTCCCATTCCGGATTATCCAAATTCGAGTCATCCAAACGCGAGTCCAAGTAAGATGCAATGTCACTAGGATTTGATTTAATCTCAACAGATACACAAGTCCCGAGGGCATTTGTAATTTCAGTAACGGATGATGATCGCGACGTTGCTAGGATATTGATGCCGGCTTGATCACGGAGATCGACTAGGTACTTAAGGAATAGGCCACGAACACTGCGGGCGTCATGAGAGAGTGTGCATTCATCAAGGGCATCGACGACGAGGAAAGCTCTTGTGCTCTCCGCCATTACAGACTGCAATTCGCTCAACACCTCGCCTTCATCAGGACTACTGTTTTTCGCTTTATGACTTGTGTACATCAACCTGACTCTATCAGGGACTAAGGCTTTTCGCTGGCAAAACTGTCGTAGGAGGCCCAGTAGGAGCGTAAGGAGTGTGTGTTTATCCTCATGTTTGCAGTAGAAATAAGTGATCCCAATCTCATCCGGATTGGGAAACTTCTGCTCTAGGTGATGAATGATTATAGAAACAAGGGTCGTCTTTCCAGCTCCGGGGATACCAGGACAGAACAGAACCTGCTGTTTACCCTCGATCCATTGCTTGAACTCGCTTGTTTCCAGGAACCACGTCCCAGTCCCCTCTTGCCGTCCCTTGAGAACTTCCTTTTGGCGTGCCGATGGGTTGATTGAACTGAGCCAGTTCAGGATTTGGTCTCGCTCTTGATCGTTTTGGTTCTGGATGATGGTTTGGATATCATGTTTGATTCCCAGAATCAAGTCACTATATCCATTGAATTAGCAATGCTGGACCTAGAATGGCAGGTCCTGGGAGTTTATACCCGTGAAGAACAACCAGAATAGTATTAAAAATTTTGACGTTGGACCTAATTCGTTTTTGAAATTCCTTGATCTCATCTTGATCCCACTGGAGACGCTGCCACTGACGGTGTACTTTGTCCCTCCAACCCGCAGTCGAGTCGTTCTTCAACAAGCCGAATTTATCTAAATTTTCCTTCAGCTCTTCAAGGATGTTCTCACATTTTCGGATGACCTTTTCCAGTTCATCTCTCTGTCCTGGGTCGAATCCGTCTTCGTCAAGGCCGCAGATACGAAATGGGATCGTCGAAAGTGTCTCAACCCTTCCATACAATTAGCTATTGGTTTTATAATTCACCACGACGAAAAACATCAGCTATCATACTCATCTTTGATAGCCTGGTACTGCTTCGGGGCCTGCACAAAACGGCGCCTCACGTCCTCTGCCAGCCGCAGGATTGCAATAAAGTCTCCAACAGAATAGCCGAAGCTCATGTTGAAAGCTGGACGGGGTTGGCAAGGAATCGAAGAAGCGAGGGGAAACGCACGAAATGCTTCCTTTGGCACTGGTTCACTTGGTTGCTCCCCCAAAAAGACCACAATAGTGGAGAAGACAGACTGGGGCGGGGTAGGGAGTTTGTGATCGACAACACAGCCTCATCTCAGCCTCGTCTGCTCATCCATACGCACCAATGAATGACTCTGAATAACCGCCGAGGTCAGTTTACAGAGTGTCAATCTCAAGCAGAGATCATCGGGCGGTACGGGATATATTTTTGCCCTATCTACTGCATTACATTACGAATTTTCATGATGAATCGCTGGATCTCCGGGTTCCGGTACTCTTTTGAGGGTCATCAGGGGTATGCTAGCAATGGAGTATCATTTGTAAAATGCAGGCTTTGCACTTGATATTTTTTTCTGAAGAGCAATTGTCATGTCGGTCGGATCTCGTAACTCCCAGCAGCGCTAGGAAATAAACCAGTTGGACTCATGCCCCTGTTCATCACGGTCAACGTGATTACCATCTCTCCCCTTTGTCCATTCATCGTTCAACTTGGCTACATGGTATCTAGTAGTCCAGCCAAGATTCTTTTCGATTCCAGAAAGTAATTCCAGAACCGTGCTCAGCACGTTCTTCAAAGACTTGCCCCGCAACAAACAAAACATGTACGGAGTTAACCCTGAACGACTCCGTTGAGTTGGCAAGAGTTATACCACAAACTTCGCGAGCATGATACACAACTTCCCGGAGGGCATACCTATAAGATCTCAACGGGGTGACACAGTTGACCGAGTCGCCGTTGACTCTTGTGGCTCCTTTGCCAAGAACAGAATTTTTGCTTGATTATAGCTCTGTATGATCGCCGCACACAGCGGCAAGTCAAACTAGATCTGCTCGAAAGTCTCAAAACTCAGCTCACGACCCGGATCTGGGTTGCCTAATCTCCGTGTACGAGCCGTCGCTCGGGAAGAGGCTGGGAGAGAATCATGCCATCGATCCACATCGCCCATTAACATGTTCCATCTTTCTAGCAGATGCTCCTGGTTCAAACCCAATCAGAGGCCGTTGAGATTGCGGTAACGCGTTGTCCGCTGGGACTAGAGCGTGTCTGCAGCAAGATGGTTGGCAATTTTCCCGAGAATCCCGGTAAGTTTGTTGCTTTTCGTTTCTTCCTCAAATCCCGAGGAATTCTGGCTCTCCATCACGTCTCGTGAGCTGTAGGGTAGAAGCTCTCCATTCGCGTCTGTGGCTAATCCCGCGTTCTGCCACACGCGCATATCTTTCAAGTCTAGTCGGGTTTGGGTTTCACTTATGATTGAACTCATTAGTCGGGTAGGTTATTCTACCCTAGTTACGTTGTTTGGGAGTTCACAGGCACATAACAAGACTTGTCTCGCCAGACTCCAAAGTATTGGGCCCTTGATAGCCGTCTTAGGAATGATGATTGAAGAATGATCTGGCGGGGAGGCGGTCCGATCACCGAAAAGGGGCAAAGCGCCCAGGCGAGCTCTCCATGCGCTCCCGGGGGAGTCCATCAACTCGAAAGTGCACAGAATGGCAACGGCGGCTAGCATTTCCTCTTTATCGGGTGGGTTATTGGAGTGCGATTCTAGACTGACGGCGATCTTGAGATGTCGTAGGGCCTGGTCGTAATATCTTGCTGAGTGGTATCGCCACGTCTCTTCATTTGGGGAAGAAGGGCCGATATAGCTGGGGATGAGCCCGGAGTTCACGCCGGGTTGGCTCATAATTCAGCAGACGTGTAGTAGGTGCTTTGCAGAGAGAGCGCAGATAGCGGATTTCAATAGGGCTTTGGATTTCGCAATAACAGGGACTTTTGAAGAAAAGTATGACCTAGTGTCAAAGAGATCCATCCTTTGTCATTGTTAGCACAGGCTTTAGGGTTAAACCGGAGGTCGTTGATACACACAACTGGCTTGGGCCTTGTTTGAAATGTCGCAAGAGATATGAGATAAGAAGTCTCTCAGATGGATCGGAATCTGACTGCCACGAAATAGAGGAATCATGTCCTTGAGGTGTAGCAGGATGATCAGTGGCTAGTGTATGGTGGAAGGAATTTGTTACAACGGGGGGATCCCCTGACGCTTGGCAGGATCTAGGAGAATCACTCTCTTCAGCGGCAATTGTTGCCCTCTCCGTATCACCCACTTCTGCATCCGCAGATGCCTCACTAGTCTCTATAACCCTTAAGCTCTCACCGTCCTCGAGTTCCCCCACCCGAACAAAGGTAACTATATGGTGTGAGTACGCATAAATGTATTTGACTGGGTTGTAACATACATTCCGGTTGAAGCTCTACCCAGGTAGTTTCTTCGCTCGGCTCACCAGCCTGCCTCTCCCACTCCTCCCTGGTACATTTTCGCTTCCGGTTTAGTGTCGAGCCAATCTCCTGGCTGCGAGATATAGATTGTTCCCCATACGCAGAGTCCCGAGACGATTTAATACACTTGCGACATGCAGGCTTAGTCTCATCGCATTTCAATTTCCTTATTTTGCAGGTCAAACTGCAATGGTGTGAGTTTTGATAATCTGAATGAAATCCAACGGTCGGCCGAAAATGTGAGGTAGAGACTAAGAGAAAATGTAAACGTACCAGCCGGTATAAGAGCGCATATCTCCATAAAGGATATACCAATATCTCAACCCCGGTCCGTGGACAGCAGTAGCGTGTTGGACTTTTAAAGAGCGCCTCGCCAGGGGCAACTTCATTTGGGAAGCTTTGCCGGGGCGAGAGTCGCACCAAAATAGTAAATGTTGCCGAGTGGTCATATGGTTATCAGACGAGGAGATATATATCTTGTAAGCCACGATTCTTTTATTCAGCAAGAATATTAGAATTTACCAAGTGTGCTATGGATTTGTACTTCTGCTTTGTGCTTGTCATGCCATGATCAAGTGGCTTTCGTAGTCTACCAGAATATACACTTAGCACTCCCACCAACTACCCTCGTACGACACTTCAAATCCACCTCCTTTCTCTGGTCATGGTGAGAAAAGACCCGAAGCTCTTACCTGTAGAGCAAAGCACCATAACCCCCACCAAAAAAGTTTACTGCCAAGTACCACTCTTTGTGGCCGTTGTACCAGAGCACCCAGACGGAACAGTATAGCTTCTATTCGGGTCACTCTCCCAAATGATACTTCCATCCGACTCCTTTTTGATGAACTTGTACTCAAAGGACGTACCCACCGGCATGTCCAGGGTGACCGTCCAGAGGGGATTAGACGCAGTGTATTTGCTAGCGGACAATGCAACAGCCGAGCCAGGGGACCAGGAGCCTAACTGAGGGATCGAACCGGCAAGATACACATTTTCTCCCCAGGAGGTGGTAACCAAGGCGTCAAATGTGACGGGGATGGAAGCCGCGGCTACGCAGGTGGTGGAAGACGATGCGCTGGTTGAGGTGGCGGTGGATGTACTTGTCGTGGTTGTAGTCGAAGACGAGCCGGATCCCACAATAGCGATGTCAGCGCAGTGTAGGTAGACCTGGGCCGTCTGGAACGAGTTCCATCTGAATCGAAGAAGTGTATGACTGGAGGTGTAATTGGGGATCTTGATCTTCTTGGTCACGGTATAGCCACCCGCAATGGTGGTGGTGCAGGAGTTGAGCGGTTCTGCGTCCACGCCCTGGCATCCGCGGTTGCTGCTTGCTTGGAAGGCATTGCATGTAAACCAGTCATTGCGGTAGCATGCCTGACCGGCAGTACAGTCGGGGTTATAGTTGCATGTTTGTCCGGAAACATCAAGGCAGCTTAGCTCGCCATTCAAGAAGCAGTCTTCGGCAGCTTGCTTCTCATCGTTTGTGGGTAGGTATCCGGGTGTTAGGAATAAATCCACCAGGGTCTGATTTTGGCAGATACCATATGTGAACATTCCGCCGTGGTCGCCGTTGTTGTCCACGCACCATTGCACCGAGACAACGTCACCGGCGGTGTAGGATACGACGGGTTCATTGCCCCAGTGCTCACCGGGCTGGTTGTAATCAACACTGACACGAGCGTTATAACCACACGGACCACTCCTGCCCACTTGGGCGGCAGTCAAATCGGGCCATGCGGTTACCGGTTCTAGGATTGAGCACTCGGGACATGTGTCTATCCCAGCCTATGATAATAAACATATCAACTTATGCTGATCTGAAACAGGAAGTGTAGGTGAGAATATGCCAACCTCAAACCCTAAGCGAGTACGGCTGGCTGGGATGGTGAGGTATCCATGCCCGTGTACAGTAGCGAGCAGGCTGCTGGCCACAAGCGCGAGGAATGCCTTCATGTCGAGAGGCGAGAATAATGCTTTGAGTCAGGTTTACAGACTCCATCGCCCAGATAGTGTGGGAGAATGATAGCATATTTATATGTTTTCAAGCAAGCCTCCGAGATCTAGTCAAGGAAGACTTTCTGATTGAAGTGTTTCCTAATAAATGGCCACTTTGGTAAGATCGGGTGATCCTTCAGAGAACCATCTAGGCGCCTGGGCATCTCTGGACTGCGGAGAATTCTGCACGGAATCACACATGTCTTCGATTTAGATTGATTAACACGTGGGTGTCTGCGGCAAAGTGGCGTATAATCCGACCAATAGCGGGGTGTCTGAACAATATCAAGCCGACGTATGAAGAGTAGCGGCAGGGCACGGATATTTATCGGGCAAACTTGCAAGGGCAAGGAATGCCGGTGTGCATTGGGAGATCTGGGGCTCGCAGGATATTGAATTTCCCATCTTTTTCTCGAGACCTTTTGATGTCCAATCCATGTTCAACTTCCTTAAGCCATCTGTGGCTCCCGGATTGCTAGTTAATTGACGGGGGAGGGGAGATGAGGGTGGTATATTGTTGCATATATACTAGGGCATTACAAAAAGGGAATTTCGGTTCTATTCTGATCGTAGAGTCGTATTATATGTCCTATTTCTGACATATATATATTCAACAGGACCTAATGACTCACAAAGGCTGGTACAGCCCAAGTTTCCTCATGGGGATAATTTGGGGCCAAAAACTTTATCTCATGACGATCCGATTGGTAACCGTTTCAAAGAGGATCCTATGATTCAGGCTCTTCGAAACTGTAATACCAAGATTCTCTCTCTATATTCGTAGCCCTGTGGCTCTACAGCAAAAGTTGCCAAGCTGACGTGACTTTAGAGTCGTCCATCAATATTTCAATCTTGGAAGTTTCCCACATAGCTTTCGGTTTGCCATGTATCGCTTTGAAAGGTCAACAAGGCAAACTTTTCTGGGTTTAATCGCAGAAAGCTTCTTGATGTATATTTTTTTGTGTTCCGTTTGCAGCAAGACTCTCACCACGTTGCACATCCGCCTGGGGTTCGATCAGGACTTCCAGAGGCCAAACGGCAGTAAACATCCGTGGGACCCGGCATGATGTCAACGACTTTCCACTGGCATCAGAAGAACAAAGCCAACTAAAAATAAAGAGGATTGTCGCATATACGTATTGTTTTGTACAACATATCACAAAGTTCGCCATGTATCAAGCCTTGGATGGGTTCAGAAATTTCATGATGCTGCCACAACAAGTGACATCACCAGATACACGTAGTATTTAGCGACAATAAATATGACAGACACCTAGACAGACAAACAGGGTTCTCTGGATTCCAATTAACAGAGAAAATTAAGTGCCAAATTGATCAAAGGCTCGAGCATCAATATGCGACATCTCTGTAACCTTTTCCTTATGCCCAAAATGGAAGACCAAATGATTTAGCTATCACCCCCCAACAAGCTACACAAAGCAACTGCAATGACAGATGCCAGCAAAACCTAGCTGTAAACACGGCCATTGATCGAGAAGAACTTTTTGGAGACGTCCCATTCCAGTACGACTTTTACGAGACGTCCCCAAAGTTCGCCAGCTCCCAGCCGGGCGACCTGTTAAAGGTTAAACGAATGAACGAATCATCGCTAGAAATACCAACCGAAACCTCGGTATACCTCATCCAGTACACATCAATCGGTATCAACGGCAGCCATATGCCCGCCACGGCCTTTATCGCCCTGTCATTTACCTCCCTCATGACCTCGAATATGACCTCGAACCTAACCCGCCTAATCGCATACAGCCACGGAACAATCGGCAATGTCGCAGCCTGCGCCCCCTCCTCGTCCTACAATCTGTACAATTACGAGACCTAGCCCCTCCTCACCGTGGCCGGATACGCCGTCGTCGCAACCGACTACGCCGGCTTAGGCAACAACTACACCTCACACAAGTACATCAATCCACAGCTCAACAGCGAGGGCGTCTACTTCTCCGTCGTTGCCGCCCGCAAAGCCTTCCCGGGCGTCTTCACCCCCTAATGGGCCGCCGTCGGCCATTCGCAAGGCGGGGGGGCCGTCTGGGCGCTAACCGAGAACCCTCGCGTGGCTGGAAACACGACCACCAAAAATCCCGGTGGCCAATTTCTCGGCGCCATGGGATTGGCCCCGGAACCCCGTGCAGCAGATCTCGTATCCATGAGCGGCCAATCGGGGGGGTATGGGCCCTTGATTGAGGGGGCACTGGAATCGGTAAATTCGCCCATAAAGCCGCAGCTGCTCACTCCCGCAGCAAAGGCGCGGAGTAGGTTGGTTCCCGGATTGAATCTGTGCTATACGGCTGTGCTGGGTTTGAATGCGGATCTTCCAAAGGGAGGGATCAATCAGGAACCCAAGGCACGGAACCAGACTCTGGTGGCTTTGACGTGGTTTCAGCAGCGGTACGGCGCGGCACAGGGGAAGAAGGCGACGGGGGCGCTCCTGGTCTGTCAGGGTACGGCTGATTCGGCGGTGAATTGGGCTGCGTCGGTTAAAGCGATGCGGGCGACTTGTGAGGCGGGAAATTTGGTGCAGGTGAGTTTGTATCCGGGGATGGATCATGATAGTGTGATTCCTGCGGCGGCACCCGAATGGCTGCAGTGGTTGGATTCGCAGTTCCGGGGCATTAATTCAACTCAATGTGTTGTCCAGACGAGGGATCTCGCATCGGAGTGGCGTGGATAGAGTGCGCTTTGATAAATTGATGTATTTCTTCAGGAATTAAGGCGAATATACGAAGTTATCCAGAGAATATATTACATATCCAGATATACCTTTTATCCAGCTCGTGCTTTCAACCGCCACAGGCATTTGAATGAGGGTAACGGCAGGGCACGGATATTTATCGGACAAACATCACAAGAAAAGAACTGCGGGTCCACATCGGGAGGTCCAGGGCCTCACATAATATCGAACTCCCCAAAACCCTTTGCAGGCCTTATTGGTTATCAACTGCGCAATCTACCCCGGTGGCGTTTTGCAGTCTCGTGTTCGGCCTTCAATTTCCGGGGATGGCTGTGGCGCACACTGGTGTTTGGATTCCCTCCGACGCTGCAGAGTGGCTAAATCTTGCAGTCCAGTCATATGTCTTGCATGGCCCTCCGCATTTCGGCAATGAACCTGGACAGACATACTGATCCCTGTCTCATGGACCGGAGTCTGGAACGTCTGCCCACGTGCGCAGACCGGAGCGTCCCGAGAACAAATGAGAGCCTATAGCTGAAACATCCTGCCTCCTGGGTGCAAATACTAGTAATTCCTCATGATCAGTGATAGGCTTATAGATCCGCCTGCAGAATTCGAGCTTTCGGGAACCCCGCCGGTTATGGGCGGTTGGTTTGAAATTACCGAGCATCGTCCTTCAAAAAAGTAATATAAAAGGACTATCCACCACGATGACAGATGATGGCTTTGGGTGAATTTAAGCAACAGAAACACCTAAATTACTATCGCACGCATAATGAAGCTATCCAGTTTAACTACCGCGTTAGCCCTATTTGGAAATGAGGTCCTTGGGCTGAGCGCAGCCGAATGGCGTAGCCAGTCCATATACTTCCTCATGACTGATCGATTCGCTCGCACGGATGGGTCAACTACCGCTCCCTGCACTTTAAGTGACCGGGTAATTATCCTACCTAGGACCAGAAATAATACACGCTGACGGGCCCCAGGCATATTGTGGTGGTAGCTGGCAAGGCATAATCGACCAGGTACTTACTAGTTGTGGCCTCTCACGGTTTTCCACGGCCTCCTTACTAAGCTTTTCAGCTTGATTATATCCAAAACATGGGATTTACTGCAGTCTGGATCACGCCTATCACCGAGCAAATTCCCGGGACTACCGGGGAGGGAACAGGATTCCATGGCTACTGGCAACAGAATATGTACGTGACTCGACCTGAGTGGATCTATGTGGTGTTAGCTAATTCCGGCATTAGATATGGGGTGGACTCCAACTTGGGCACAGCGGACGACATCAGGGCTTTATCCGATGCCCTACATGACCGGGGTATGTACATGATGCTGGACGTCGTCGCTAATCACATGGTACGTCGGTTTCATACCGGAAATTGTATATTGAAGATAAAGTGCCCCTGTCTAACCGTGGCCGACTCTTAGGGTTATGCTGGTCCCGGGGCTTCAACCGACTTCAGCACCTTTACGCCGTTCAACTCAGCGTCGTATTTCCATTCTTACTGCCCCATCACTGATTACACCAATCAATGGCAGGTGGAGAACTGCTACCTGGGCAGCGACGTCGTGTCTCTGACGGACGTGAACACGCAGAGTTCTGACGTTCGTACCATCTGGTACGATTGGATTGAGGATATAGTTGCCAATTATTCTGGTGCGTCCCCTTCCCCTCCCTTCTCCCTCGGCCCAGGGCTCACTAACGATGGGCAGTGGACGGGCTCCGCATCGACACTGCCAAACATGTCGAGAAGGACTTCTGGCCGGGGTATCTTGATGCAGCGGGGGTCTACGGGGTGGGTGAAGTCTTCCATGGGGATCCAGCATATACCTGTCCCTACCAGGAGTATCTCGACGGGGTGATGAACTATCCTATGTAAGTCATTTTCATTTGCATTGAACCGTGCATGCCTGCTAACAACGACAGATACTACCCCCTTCTCGAAGCGTTCAAATCTTCCAGTGGGAGCATGGGCAACCTTTATAATATGATCAACACCGTCGCCTCGAGTTGTCGAGATTCGACTCTTCTAGGTACCTTTATCGAGAACCACGACAATCCTCGCTTTCCGTAGTAGGTACTTTTCTTTCAGCTTTCTTTCCGCCTTGTAGACTGTCATACTAACATCACTTAATAGTTATACCCAGGATATGAGCCTAGCCAAAAGCGCGCTCGCATACGTGTTTCTCACCGACGGAATCCCCATAATCTACGCCGGGCAAGAGCAACACTACTCCGGCGGCGCAGATCCATACAACCGCGAACCCGTCTGGTGGTCCAGCTACTCAACCAATTCCGAACTATACAAATTCATCGCGACGACAAACCAGATTAGAAAACTGGCTATCTCCAAGGACTCCAGTTACCTCACAGCCCGGGTATATTTATATTCCTCCCCTCTATCCTCTGCAACTTCCCAAATGTGTAAAAACTAACACTGCAAAATGCAACAGAATACCCCTTTCTACAGCGACACCAACCACATCGCCATGAAAAAGGGCGCCACAAGCGGTTCCCAGGTCCTCACCCTCCTCACCAACTTCGGCTCTAGCACCAGCTCCTACACATTCGATCTTTCAAATCACGGGTACAGCTCCGGGTCCGCCCTCGTAGAACTATATACCTGCTCCCCGCTTACCGTCGGCTCATCCAACACAATCTCCATCCCCATGACCTCTGGCCTTCCCCGCGTCCTTGTTCCCGCAGCCTGGGTCACTGGCAGCGGGTTGTGTGGTACTAGTGGCTCTACAACAACGACAACAACGGCAACTGCGACATCGACGACAGCATGCGCCTCAACAACCGCGACAACCCGCTCTGTAACATTTAATGAGCGCGTGGCTACGACGTATGGCCAGAATATTTTTCTTATAGGATCTATTGCGCAGCTTGGGAGCTGGGATACAAGTAAGGCGGTTGCGCTTTCGGCTGCGGGGTATACGTCGACGGATCCGCTGTGGACGGTCACTGTACAGCTGCCGGTTGGGACCTCGTTTGAGTATAAGTTTATCAAGAAGTTGGCGGACGGGTCGATTGTTTGGGAGAGTGATCCGAATCGGGCGGGGACGGTGGATGGAGGGTGTGGGGGGACGGCGCAGACGATTGGTACATCTTGGAGGTAAGGGGTGTCAAAGCGCGTTGTATATTTTGGGTAGCAGAAGTGTTTCGGGGTAAGGGATCCGTGTATTACGGATGAAGAGTGGGTTGAGAATGTTACTCTTGGTGTCAAAGGTCATTGCATAAGATTCAAATAAGCCATTCCAGGTAACGTAATTCCCAAGCGACCCGCCACCCCAAGCGACCCGCCACTTTTTATCGAATTCCGTACAACACCAATTTTTGAAGCCACTTAAAAACCCGAAAAATGTCATTTTTATTAAAATTTAGGTATC